>CM040421.1:149623109-149824964 GCA_022702705.1 Papilionanthe hookeriana x Papilionanthe teres
GCGCGATCCTGGTCATCCGTCCGCGCGTGTATTAAATGAACAGCATCCGTTCATCGTCCCCAAGCCTCCTAGCCTGAGAATCATCCACACTAAATCCCTAATATCTCACTCAATACTTAACGGATTTTCGTGTTCTTGTGCTCTATGGATTCGTCTTGAAGAGACGAATACATCTATACGGTGATCATGCATTGAAATTAAGGCATTTGAAATAGAGAATCTCCAGAAGCTCGTGATAAAGAGTTAGCTCTTACCTTTGCTCAGAGAAGTGTGGCTTCAATCTGAGGGTTGTGTCACCTTCGATTGGGTCCAAGCAAGCTCCAGATGAAGTCCCTCGGCCCGGTGAATTGTGCTAGGTATGATTTCGACCAAGCCCGATCACAAAGCTTGGAGGCTAGAAGCAATGGGTGGCTTGGAGAGGGGGCTTTTGCTGGTGGACTTCTTCCCTTGGTCTGGTGAAGGTGGAGGACCAATCAATTTGGGGATTGGTCCACTGTGAAGAAGTGTCCTGGCTTTTGTGCTGAAATTTGAACCCAAAATTGAGCTCAGCTAGAGGTAATTGGGGCTGGAATCCAGTGGGGATCAAGTGCTATATGTGTAGAGAGTGGTCTGGAATGATTTTGGTAGAGTTTCCTTAAGGTTGGTTCAGCACCTCTCCCATGGCCGAGAGAGGTGGGGTTTAAATAGAAGCTGGTCGGAGGCTCTCCCGGGGGAGTTAGGGCTTGGGATCGACGCTGCTGCGGTGAGGAGAAGAACGGCCATGGTGGCCACTAGGCATGGGGCGGCTCGAGCAAGGGAGAATTTCAATGTTGGCTCACATGTGAGCTCTCGGGTGTGGTATTTTCCGACGGCCTGGTGGCTGGCCGGCCAGGCACTGGTCACCATCTTGTTCAGGTGGGTCAGGGTTGGGGTTTAGTGTAGGCAATTGGCAAATGCCATGTGTCAAAAACTTGGATTAGAATGGTATGGGAGAAGGCTCATTTTGCACTTGGTTTGGTCAACCCATGGAAATGGGCTTGGTTCACCTCCCCATGGCTGATTTGGGCGAGGGAGGATCGGATGAATCAGCTACGAAAGGGTAGAGAAGTCACCATCCATGAATATTTTGATTAATCATGGATTAAGGTGAAGCATTAAAAGGGTTAAAACCTTTTTAAGGGGGCTTAAAAGAGGCTCCTCCTTTTGCCATTAATGGCTTGGTCACATGTCAAACCTTCCATGGCTTCATGTGGCTTGTCCATGGCTTGCATGTGGCTTCATTTGGCTCATCCTTGACTTAGGAAAAGTGGATCCACTTATATGAAAAAGGAATTTGGGGATTTTGGCAATTTAGTGAAAAATTTAGATGTGCTTGATTTAGGTTGATTTGATGATTGATTTGGGACTTAAGAATTGATCCCAAATAAAGGGATGATGAGAAGGAATTGTCATGTGGGCTTTGGGCCTTTTGAAATTATTTTTGATGGGCTTTTAGGAAGGCTAAGGGGATGGGCCTTTAGGTTTCAAAACAAATTTTAGGATGAGAATTTTGCAAAGGATTAGATCCAATAAGTGTTGAATTTAATTTAGGAATGTTTCATGAATGATTTGGAATAAATTTGAAGTGGTTTAGGCTTGAATTGGGTTGGATTTGGACCTCTTTGGTAAATGGGCCAATGTAGGTCAAATTGGGCTAACTTGGGCCAATGTTGGGCTAGGGTTCAAATTGATGTAAAATTAATGTTGGGAAATGTTTATGGGAATGTTTCAAAGAGATTTTGACTTTGGTTGGGTTTTGATTTTGGGGTTTGGGCTTATTTGGGTTAGGTTTGGGTTTAGGTCAAAATTAGGCTTTTTGGCTTTGGGTTGAATTTGAGTGGGGTTTGGGTCTAAATTTTGGGTAAATCATGTTAGTATTTTGTTTGTGGGGATGTTAGGGAAGGTTTAGAAAAGGTTTGGGGTTAATTGGAGTTGAATTGGGTTAGTTTGGATTAGGTTTGGGTCATGGGTCCAAATTGGGCTTTAAGGCCAAAAGTGAAATTGGATTCAAATGTCAATCAAATTGGACTTGGATTTAGTCTAAATTGGTGTTGGGAATGTTGAATTGAAGTTTAGAATTGAATTGGACCAGAATTTGGGTCAATTGGGTAGGTTTGGCTTGACATTGGGTTCACTTTGGGTTAAGATGGGTCAAATTGGGGGTTTTGACAAACGTGGGGTAAATTGACACAATTGGCCCATGGTGTAGTTGGTGAGCTGACGGAGCACACCGCGCGTATTGGTGTTGACCGAAGCGATCAACAAAACTAACACAAACGTCCAAGTGACAAACTTAGGACAAAGTAGAAGAATTTCCGCTGGGGAGTGTCAAGTATATCTCTGAGACTGGAGATCCCTGAACTCTCGCTGGGGAAAGGGAAAGGAGGTGAATCCCAAATCACATGATCTGGGGGAATTTCAATTTAGATTTTATTTTGTTTCGAGTTTAAGTTTTGATGTGTAAGTTTATATTTTAGCTTGAGTTTTAATTTAAATTGAAGTTTTGTCAAAATTAATTTGAAGGGATTCGAACTTGAAATGAAAATTGGAATTTTGTGGTTTTAGATGTAACATCTTCAACCTCAAAAGAAAATTGAATTGATCGGATTGAATCATTGCAACGAGGAGAGATCTCAGAGCAATGTGGTATTGGATGTAAAATCCTTAACTTCAATAGTTTGATTTTGATGTATTTCATTGCAATAGGGAAATAATCCTAAAGCAATGCAGTCTCGGATGTAAAATCCTCAACCCCAAAAGTTTGATTTGGATGTATTTCATCGCAATAGGGAAAGAATCCTAAAGCAATGCGATCTCGGATGTAAAATCCTCAACCCCAAGAATTTGATTTTGATGTATTTCATTGCGATAGTGAAAGAATCCTAAAGCAATGCAGTCTCGGATGTAAAATCCTCAACCCCAAGAATTTGAATTTGATGTATTTCATTGTGATAGTGAAAGAATCCTACAGCAATGCAGTCTCGGATGTAAAATCCTCAACCCCAAAGGTTTGATTTTGATGTATTTCATTGTGATAGAGAAAGAATCCTAAAGCAATGCAGTCTCGGATGTAAAATCCTCAACCCCAAAAGTTTGATTTTGATGTATTTCATTGCGATAGTGAAAGAATCCTCAAGCAATGCAGTCTCGGATGTAAAATCTTCAACCCCAAGAATTTGAATTTGATGTATTTCATTGTGATAGTGAAAGAATCCTAAGGCAATGCAGTCTCGGATGTAAAATTCTCAACCCCAAGAATTTGAATTTGATGTATTTCATTGCGATAGGGAAAGAATCCTAAAGCAATGCAGTCTCGGATGTAAAATCCTCAACCCCAAGAATTTGATTTTGATGTATTTCATTGCGATAGGGAAAGAATCCTAAAGCAATGCGATCTCGGATGTAAAATCCTCAACCCCAAGAATTTGATTTTGATGTATTTCATTGAGATAGGGAAAGAATCTTAAGGCAATGTACGGTCTCGGATGTAAAATCCTCAACCCCAAGAATTTGATTTTGATGTATTTCATTGCGATAGGGAAAGAATCCTAAAGCAATGCAGTCTCGGATGTAAAATCCTCAACCCCAAGAATTTGACTTTGATGTAATTGATTTTGCAAAGATTTGCAGTGTGGAATTTTGGTGTTTCGAGAATTTCATGAAAGTTGTAAAAGATTTTTTTTTGGAAAGAAACAAATTAGGAGGGAATATGTAGATGCTACATATCCTAATCAAAAGAGTTAATTGAGAGTTGCTGGTTTGGATTGGATATAATTCCTTGCCACTAGATTTGAATCGAAAACCTCGTGGCTCCATGTCAATGGAATCGACCGCTTCCATCCCAAACAAAGGAGAGAGCAGAACGGATTGGATTTCAGATTTGGAAGATTAAGTTTGAATTTGATTGAGATTTGATTTGAGATCTGGAAGGTTGAATTTGAATTTTTGATTGAGATTTGATTTGAAATTTGGAAAGTTGAATTTGAATTTTTGATTGAGATTCGATTTGAAATTTATGTTCATTTTGTTTGTCTTTTAACGATTCAAATTTATTTTATCATTTATTTAATGTTCATGTGAATTTGGTGTTCATCATTTTTTTAGATTTTTTCTTTTAAAAGAAAGTTTTCTTTTATTCTTTTTGTTTCTTTTCTGTTCTTTGTTCGAAGTTCATTTAACTTTAATGGCGTTTCCCAGTCAATTTGCACAAAAGAGGTGAAGGCCAAAATGTGACATGGTCACTTTCATTCCAATCATGTCGAAGATACATCATACAACTCGATCCGGAATACATCTCATACAATCCATATAGACTCAAAACGGACTATGTATGATCTTTGCCGATCCATCCAAAAAGGTATCCGTCGAAATCCATGTACGAATAGTGAGGTACATGGTCAATAACATCACCTTCCAAGCCATCCTTGGCAAGGATGCCGTATGGATGTACGTTGGAGGTGTAATATTTTCCATGTAACTCACAGCTCGTAAGGCCGGAGGCTCTCTAGCTCCGGGTCCAGGCCGGAAGTGGTAAGGTGCTTTCTCGTCATCCATCCTTCGAAAGTAGCCGAGATCCGCTTCATGGGTACTCCCGGTATGCAATGTTTAGCGACATCCGCTCCGTTGCCCTTTAGTATCATGATGGAACCTACCGGTAATGGTATCTTTACTGGCCCTCGGAACTCACCTGGGTCTGCTATCCGGAGATCAGATCCGAACATGATAATACACTCGTTCAGGAAAGAAACTTTGCAAAAAGGTCTGACAAAGTCGTGGTGATCTATGTGCGGGGGTATGCAGTCACCCCTCTTGTAAATGTTAATGATGCAACTGTTGGGTATGCAATCTGCCGGCAGTACCCTCCATGTTATCATTCTCTTTACCATCCTTTTGATGACTAATGGCATTGGATCCACTCGGCCATGACGGAGTATCCCCGGTGGGTTTCCATTCCCGTCTTCCGCGAAGTTGTAGCGAGCATCCACATTGTATTGTAATTCTCCCTTTCCCCGGCATCCATCTCCGGGTTCCGAGTAAGTGTTTTCTCTTAGGCGGCTCGCTAGGCCCATTCTTTTCAAATCCCGGATGCGATCCACGATTTGTTGTTGTTCGTATTCCGAGAACACGTCCGTATGTAGCTCGAGGCCTTCTAGTATATTGATCCTCCCGCCTCGATTCTCTCGAAGTATTCAAAAGTTTTCTTCTCGACATTCTGCATTCTTTCTAGCTCGTATTCTGGAATAATCTGCAAATGGCGGGGCCTGGTGATGTATTGTGGGATATATGGCTCAATCCCTTCATGTTCTCCTGCAAACCTCGGCTCCTCGGGGATGGTGTCCGTCGGGACATCCTCCGGGGTTGCTTGTGCAACAAGGTTATGCATTACTGGTGACTTTATCTGGCGGCGTGGTAGCCTTCCTTCTTCTGATCTTCTTGAGATTTTCTTGGTCTCTTCGTTATCCTCGGAGTCGGCCTCCTTTCTTCGAGTACTCAGTGAACCGGCGTCCTCGAAGTATACGTACCGGCGTAGCAATCGCCTCGTCGCGCCGGTTCGCTCGCTAGTTTGGTTAACATCTTGCGGATACGGCGATTTTTATTTCTTCACCGAGTTCTTTGTGAGAGTAGCTCTTCGTACTTCCCGAATCTCCGTGGGCGCGGTGCTCGACAAGCCCGCCCTCTCGTCGTAGCGACCACGGACTTGATTCTCTTATCCTCCTCGGTGTTTGTTTTCCTTTTCTTCGCTTCGGATTGGTGGCTTGGGCCACCTACTTTCATCTTGTCCGACCGAGGCGTTCCTCTCGGTCAACCGGGACCCGGTCACTTTCCTCGTATTGCGAGCTCGCCGGTGCGAAGTCCGAGTCAATCTCTATTATTGCTCCATCTTTCACCCTCTTTTCGTCGAGTGCAAGGCTTACGTCATTTCTAAAGTTCGGGACCAACCGCCCATTCGACATTTCCTCGCGAAAAGACAAGGAAAAGGATCAGGGGCTGTACTAAGAACAAGAACATTAAGAAAATGTTTATTAAAGACGGTTTTTTTATTACTTTTTGTATTTTTTAAATTTAACAGGAATGAAGTGGGATAAGATCAGGAAGAGATTTTGATATGGAAGAGAAAACAAGGAAAACTTTATTATCGTGATTTCATTTATTTTAGCACATTTTTATTATTTTTGGGTTCGGACCCAGTCATAAGTAACTACTTTGCCCGTGCTTCTAGGGATGAAGAATTCATTCCTTCGAAACATCAGGTAGTGTAATACTTCTTCAAGTATCATCCGTTGATCGGAAGCATATGTCGTTCTCCTTGGCAATTCACTAGCTGGTAGGAGCCTCCTGAGTATACTGCTTCAACCTCAAACGGCCCTTCCCAAGTGGGTTCAAATTTTCCTCCTATCTTGCGGTGTGCGAGGATAGGTCTCTTGAGAACGAGAACTAAGTCACCAACTTTGAAGGTTCTTGGGCGGACCCGGTCCGTCATGGGCTTGAACCATCTTAGCTTGGTATAATTCTAAATTCTGCTGCGCTGCAAGTCTTTTCCCTTCCAGGCTTTCTAATTCCTCTAGTCGTAATTTGGCATTCTCTTCTGTGTGAAGGAAGTTGGACCTCTAAGGGTAACACTGCCTCAGACCCATACACCAGAGCGTAAGGTGTAGCTTGAGTAGGAGTTCTGAAGGTTGTCTGGTAGGCCCATAAGGCTTCTAATAACTTCTCGTGCCAATTTCTCTTATTATCGTCCAAAGTTTTCTTTAGAATTTGAACGAGAGTTTTATTAAAAGCCTCAGCCAGGCCATTCGCTCTTGGGTAGTAAATTGTTGAATATCGCCAGTCGATTTCGTGTCTCCTGACAAAATTATTGATTTGTGTGCTTCTGAATGCTGACCCATTATCTGAGATGATCCTGCGCGGCACTCCGAAACGGTAGACAACTTGGTTCTTGAAAACGCGTAGCACGTGGTGTGCTTTCACTTCTCTAAGTGGAACTCGCCTCTGCCCACTGGAAAAGTAATCCGTAGCCGCAAGAATGAAGTGATGTCCTTTTGAAGATGATGGTTCTATTGGACCCACTATATCTGTGCCCCAACATTCAAATGGCCACGATGCAATTGTCGGATGTAGCACATTTGGAGGTTGGTATAGAACCAATCCGTGCACTTGGGATTGGTGACAGCTCTTGGCGATTTTCATGCAGTCGGTCATCATCGAGGGCCAGTATTACCCTAGTCTTTTAATTTTCATTTTCATCTTCGGCCCCGACCGGTGAGCGCCACGTAGTCCCGAATGCACCTCTTTAACAATTTCACGGGCCTCGGACTCGCTTAGGCACCTTAGCCACATTTGATCGAAAGACCTTCGTATAACGTGTTGTTTATTAATGCGTAGGACGGAGTTCTTTTCTTGATCCGATGGGCTAGCGACCTATCGTCCGGTAGTTTTCCTGTTTGCGGGTAGTCTATTAATAGCCGTCTCCAATCTTCCGTGTTTTCTATCACCGTTGCAACCGATTCTTCTTCTTTTTTGATTTGTGTATTGTGTCTATGTCGAGCCGTGATAGGACTCGACGTCCGTGAACCGACACTTCTACCGACTCATCTTGCAAACAGGCAAATTCTTTTGCGAGACGGGCTAACGTATCTGCTAAAGCGTTTTCTTTCCGGGAATTTTATAGATTGTCACATTCGGAATCCGTTCCAACAATTCGTATGGCATACTTGGAAGTATTGCTCGAGTCTTGGTTTTAAAATTTTGTACTCGTCCGGCGATCCGTTGAATGATTAACTCGCGAATCCCCGTAGATGTTGATGTCTGTTATCCCATTTGAATAGTTAATTCTAGTCCCGTTATGAGGGCTTCGTATTCTACTTCGTTGTTTGTACACGGCTCGTCAAGTGATAGGAGTATCTTAACATCCCCCGCTCCGGTGTTATAAAGATTAATCCGATCCCCGCCTTACCGAGCACTTATCACTTGCGATTCTTCATCTTTGTGTGCTTGAAGATGCTCCGTCGAAATATAATTCCCAACGTCGATCATCAGGGTCTTCTAGGCTCATTATTTGTTCATCTGGCAAATCGTCATTGAGAGGAGATTATGCCGGCAAAGGGTGTGCTGCGAGGAAGTCTGTTAAGACTTGTCCCTTTACGGCACGAAGAGGCACGAAAGTTATATCGAATTGCAATAATATCATTGACCACCGGCAAGTCCGCGAAAGCGTTGGACGGGTCATCAAGTATTGCAATGGATTAAATTTCGAGATCGAGTTGACCTTATGAGAAAGCATGTAGTGCCCGAGCTTTTGAGCGACAAAGATCGTGGCCAAACGAGTGCTTTTCAATTGCGGGATACCGACCCACAAATTTATATTATGATATTTTAATTTGATTGCAACGAAGCCAAAAACTTGACCCCGCTATATTATATGTATAGAATTGTAATTGTTTATGTTGTGGATGCTACGCAAGTATACGTATCGTATCAAGTAATACGAGGCTCTAGTGGAGTCTCGGTTATCGATCCCACGGGGAAAGAGAAAATTAAATAACATCTATTTTTAAAATAATAATAATAATAATAATAATAATATACGAAAATTTGGAATTCCGAATTTAAGCGCAATAAAGTAAACTAAGTATTTTAATTAGATAAATTAACTAAGTAGAAAATTAATACGAATTGAAAGTGCGGGAAATAAAACTAATTGCTAAATAAGTCTTAACTATTCAGAAAAAGTATCTTTCCCCTTGTTTAGAAATTTAAATGATTGATGAATTTAAATAGATAATGTTAAGGTATTGCGACAAATAGGAGCATTCCTATTCTTTACCCTTTGGTCCAGGTGTAAAGAATATTGACTAATCCTATGTTTGATTACTGAATCTGCGGCTAGGTCGGGAGGATACCGATCGCCACTTCGAGCTCCCACGTTCCCTCGCCCGAGGGCTAACATCTACACTCCAGCTCTCAAACAATAGGACCAAATTGAATATTTTAGTCTGTCACACTAAAATGCTCGATTCTACGCCCAAGTGATATTATTTCCCTATTTATTTGCACCCTCCTTCCAAGGCTTTTGAATTCCCTGAATATCAGATGTAATTTTTACTATAGTTCATAATCAACATATTTTAACAAATCAAATGGCCAGTTTGAAAAGTAAATTAAGTTTTAAGTAAAAATTATCACAATTTATTGATATATATATATATAAATACTTCTATTTTTAGTTCATCAAATCACTTAATTTCATAACAGGGAGAAAGACTAAATAAACTACTCAGAATGCATGGAAACTAAACTAAGCATGGATTTCATTTAAAGTTAAAAACAATAAATACAAATACTTATCTTAATTTATCTCCAAGCAGACTCCTCGCAGTTCCTTTGACTCTTCCTTCCAGTACAGCACGACTCACTAAAAACTCACTAACTCACTAAATACTCACTTATAACACTCAAGGACTCTCTAAGACACACACTAAGACACAAAACTGCACACAAAACTGGACATAATAACACTTAGAACACACTTAGAACACACTAAAGACTCAATTTCAGCTTCTATATATAGAGGTGAGCAAAGGACCAAGATGTGTGTTAGCTTCCCTTCAAAAGGTGTCCAGGTTCAATGTATCTGAGCCATTTGAACTAGCTCGCCGTCGGCGACAAACTACCTCGCTGTCGGCGAGGCTTCTAGAAGATCTTCAAACCGCTCTAGCTCACTGTCAGCGAGACAGTTATAAATTCTTCAGAATTTTCTTCTCGTAACCTCGCCGTCGGCGGGCTCGATCTCGCCGTCGGCTACTCAGCACAAATTGCATGATTTTGCTCCAAATTCGCTCCTTTTTATCATTTTTGATTTTATCACCTAAATTCTTCATTCTCGCGATAAAATAAAGAAAATACCCTTCTTTAAAGTGCAATTTCATCAAAAATAGGTATGAATTTCTTAATAAATTTTTCAGTGATCAAAATCCCCCAAACTTACTTATTACTTGTCCTCAAGTAATTTTAGTACTACATAAAAATAATGAGTTTTATAATAAGATTTTTTAATTTAAATAACTATGAATTAGATTAATTAATATCATAATAAAGTTAAATAAAAATAATTCATGTAATTTAATTAATCTTATAGAAATAAATTATTTAGTTATCGAGTCTAAGATTTCTAGCTTACTATTCATTTCGGGAATGACTATATTTAAAAGAAGAAATACTTAAGATATTCATATGATAAGAAATTCAAGAAAATATTATTAGGTAAAATTCTAATCCATAAACATAAGTTTGGAATATTTAGTTTTTCCCTTTAGGTTAATTCAAATGAAGCCAATTTTTGATAAGGCATCTCCTCAAGCTTTTCCTCATTTTTTTTTCTTTTCTTTTTTTCTTTTTCTTTTTTTTTTCTATTTCTTTTTCTTTTTTTTCCGAGGATTACTTCGTATCCTGGAGAGCTCGTTAATAATTTTGAACTTCATTTTCATCTTCCTAAATTTGAAACTTAGGAATATTTCTTAGCTTATATATACTTCATAGTTTTTACTTCATTGATTTTCAATCTTTTCTTTTTCACTTGAATACTTAAGAATTTTAATTTTAGAATATAGTTTTCCTTACTAAAATTAGTTTACTATATTCTTATTCCCTTTAACCAAATATTTTATTCTATTTAATTAATTAAAGCACTAGAAATATTTCATTTAACCTTTTATAATAATTAAATAAAATAATTCATATTAAATCAAATTGAAAAATTTGCTATAAAAATCATTTTATAATAATTTGAAAATTAAAAATTGAGAACAAGTTAATAACTAAATTTGTATTTTACTCTCCCCCCAAACTTAAATTTTTTTATCTATTCTAAATAATGAATAAGAAGGAAAGTAAATAAATCATAACTTTGAAGTTTAGGTATTTCTCTTTTTTTTCTTTGAAATTTTTGCAGGCTTTTTCATTTTTCATTGAACTCTGTACTGTTAGTATTCTCCATATATATATAACAATTTAAAGAAAATGCAGGGATAAAATCTAAGATAAGTATTAAACACAACAATTAAAATAACTCTACACTACACATATGAATTACTAACATATTAAAAACAATTGAACTAACAGATTAACAATTTTAAAAACTTAAAACAATACAAAATAAAATAAAAACATATTAAAGAAAAACTAACATCCTATTTAACATAAAAACAAATGCAATTAACTAACACAAAAACAAAAACTAACTACTATAACAATCCAAGCAAATTAATCTAACTAACATCCAATGTCTCAAAATAAAGTACTCGAATATTACAAACATATAAAGTTTCCACAATAACTTACATCAAACAAATAAAATACATAAAGTCCTAATCTTCAGCATCAAAGTCCCAAACTATATCATCCCCTCCCTGATCTGTAGGCTGCTGAGAAGACTGAGCAGGGTGATACTGAGTATACGGGGGCATTCTGGAAAGACAACATCTAAATCTCCACTCCTATAACGACGTTCAGCATCATAGTATGCAATTTCATATTCCGAATGTCGCTGGAGGTATTCACTATCATAATCATGTCTCCTCTCCAGATTATCAATCCTTTGATCAAAATGATCAAACCTTCTCCCCATGGTCTCTCCAAACTGCTCAAAACTCCTCCTGTGCAGAGTCAATTCATTCATCAGATCTTGTAAGGTAGGGGTGGTAGGCTCAGGAGGTCCATAGCTAGTACAGGGTATATCTCTACTCGATCGAGTAAAATAACTTCTTACTCCTACTCTCCACCCTTCATGGGACTCATACTTCTTAATGTTAGCGAGCACGTGAGTGGTTTCATAGGTTCCACCCATTCTTCATCATCTCTAGCCTCAACTCCGGAGAGTTGGCAGAGTGCAAAAATTAATCCAGAGGTGTCCCAGATCCAGCTCCACTCTCGTTTCGAGGAGTGGCCGGGATATTTTGATAAATAACTCTCCCGATGTTGATGCTTCGTTATTTTGAATACGAAATTCGAATTGCTCTATCTCGTGTTACCTCACTATGGTGATATGTGGGTAACAGAGTAGAACAAATAAAGTAATGCCGAAGCTTTGGAGATTGCATTTAATTTAGAAAGAGGAAAATTCACTCTTTCCGTCGCTTAATTTTCCAAACTCCGGTCCCATCAGTGAGAAAGTTAATGACTTCCTCAGTGGTCCTTCCATCGTTCCAAAATTTTCATACTCGCTAAAGTGCGAGTCATGAACTTCATAGAACGCGTTAATTCTTGCAGCATTGAAATCTACAAAAAACCCTCGTACCTTTACTGGTGCATCTTCAGCGGCAGTCAAATCGGCATAAAATTCTTTCACCACTTCTACAGTACGCTCTATATCGAACATAACGTAAATTTTCCCAACCTTGTTCCTTTTTAATCCGCTCTACTTCTCCTCCCGGATTTTTGAATACCCGATCCGCAATGCACTTTCTTCCTTGTATATTTTCAAAATATTTTGCCTGTGCTCGTGCATTGATGAATCGGTTTTCGTCGAACTCTACTCGACGTTTTTGTCGTGGAGCCATACGATCGATCTGTGAAAATCGTGAAAATTTTCACTAAACTTAAAAATAATCCTAAGAAGGCTTCCTACAACATTTATAAGCAATTTAAATCAAATTCCAGGGATTTCCACTGAATATTTCTTCCACATTTTGATTTTTCTCAAAATTTGCAATGTGGTGAAAATATATGGTGAAAATCAAAAAAATTTTCATAGGAGTGAAGCACTTACCAAGAGAAGATGAAATCCGGTGTTTTTGAGTGATGAAATCGCTTCAAATCCAAGATCTCTCAAGCCCTAGGTCGGTTTTTGCGAAAATTGGAGGTTGAGGATGATGAATAATGTTTTTGACCGGTCAAATGTATGTTTTTTTTCCGACCTCGCTGTCAGCGAGATTTTTCTCGCCGTCGGCGAGCTAATATTTTTAAGAACAAAAAACTCTCGGGAAAAATCTGCTGTCAGCGAGAAATTCTTCGCTGTCAGCGAGATCGATCTCGCTGTCGGAGGGATTTTTCTCGCCGTCGGCGAGATTCCAAAAATTTTAAATTTCTGAAATTCGTCACTCATTTTCGTCCTTGATTTGTCTTATATTATATTTCCGGTCACATCATTTATTAATTTAATATGAAGATTAGCTACTTATACACAAACAAATTCACACAACACAACAAATTAACTTTAATATTGAAATCCATGGGATGTACAAACTAACATAATTTAAACTCTATAATCAAACTTCAAACTTCAATCCTTACTACTAATCGGCATCGCAAACCAAACCACGACACACTAAATGCTGATACAAAACTATGACGCATATCTCGATTAAGTTTGAGATATTCGAATCATCACTCCACACATAATAAAATCTAAATCAAATCGAATAACATAAATACAAACATACTATGGAAATTTTTACTACTACTCTTCGAGGTCGAATCTTCATCTTCTTTGATATTTCGATATGACGATGATGCACAAATAAGTTATAGAAAGGCCTGAAGGGAAATTCCGAAGCGATTCTTCGGTGATCCAACCCTTACGTCTCGGTAAATGAAGAAAGCTAGCTTCAAGTGTCCGGAATGATCGAAGTGTTCCTTCATCCTCCAGGTCAATGTGATCAAATAAATCAGATATATTGTCGATTAAATCTCTCACATTCGTAGTTCTTTCTCCATTCCATTAATTTTCTTCATAAGTAACTCTGTTTTATCCGAAATAGGCCTTCGTTATAGGATTATTCCGTGAAGCTCTATCGAGAGATAAATGTAATGTCTTCATTATTGTCCAAAGTAGGGAACATATCCGTAGGATCAAGCGGCTTCCAAGGTAACAAAACCTTTTCCCAAGCTTCATAAGAAACACGGTACGACCGCATAATGCAAAAATAGTAGATGGGTGTCCTAGTCAGTGAACCGACCCATGCAAAATTAAACCCAATGCAGAATTAACAATTATTGATCCCACATCAATAGGCAATCCAATTTGAATACAATAATTCAATATAGCGCATTCTTTCGAAACCTTGTTACCCTCATAGTAGGTAATAATTTAGATGAGATGAAAAAGTGACAGTGCTTCGAGACGAGATTCAAAAGTGATGCGAGAAACTAACATACCCGTCTTCACGCATTTCCCAATCTTCCGTTTCATCGATCGGATATTGAAATATCTCATTCATATTATACCGAGAAGGCACAAAATTTGAATAGTGACATACCGGGGTGTTTTCTATAGAGAATAACTCATTTACTCTTGATGGAGTAAATGTCACCCATCTTCCTAGAACGTAGATATTCCCATTGTTGATCGCATGTAAGTTAGAGTAGAACTCTTTCACAACTGGAATAACAACGGCGAGACGTAGTGTAACGGAATACCTCCTAGCAGTCGCTGCGCGATCATTTCTTCTATCTTCGTTGTGGAATTCTCTAATCCTCGATTGACAAATCCCCGTTCCTTGATAACTCTTTTCTTTACCAAAACCTTGTTGAAGATCCGCTGCGCTTCCGCACTCACAAATTTCCTCCGGTTAAACACTCCAGATTTAGAAGAAACTAAGAATTTGGAGGCCATTATGGTGAATAGAATGAGTTTTAGTGAAGAAGGCAGACTTAGAATGGTTTAAGAATGATTTTTCACTAAGGATTTGGTGTTGAAACCGTCCAAATTGGCATTTAAAGTATATGTAACTCATTTTTATAACTTCCTCACTGTCGGTCGGCGACTCTATAAATAAACTGAATTAAATTAGGCGCGAACCTCACTGTCGACGAGTATCGACCTCGCCGTCGGGGAGATTCCAAAATAATGTCCAATTTCGCTCTAAATCGAATAATTTCTTTTCTCATCATAATGGTTCGAATATGTGACGATTCTTAATAAAAATTGAGTAGTAAAGTTTCAATAATATAAACTAACTATTAAGATACAATAAAAATAGATAACTAATATGGGTTGCCTCCCATAAAGCGCTTGGTTTAACATCGTCGGCCCGACCTAATTTCAATTATTAATCGAGTCGACTAAGCATTAAAATCTCTTTATAGTTAGGTCTTATACCTTCGAAATATGGTTTTAATCTATGTCCATTAACTTTAAATTTATGTCCGAGTTTTTGGATCTTCGATTTCTATAGTTCCGTATGAAAATATTTGAGTTATGGTGAAAGGTCCTAACCATCGAGACTTGATTTTCCGGAAATAATTTCAATCTAGTATTATATAGCAAAACTTCCTGTCCTGGTTCAAAATTTCTACGATTAATCTTCAGATCATGCCATAATTTCATCTTTTCTTTATAAATCCGATCATTATCATATGATTCATTTCTTAATTCTTCAATTCATTTAATTGCAGCAATCTTTTCTCACCGAGCTTCCTTCATATTATAATTAAATTCTTTAATCGCCCGATATGCTTTATGTTACAATTCATTTGGTAAGTGGCATGTTTTTCCATATATAAGCACGTAAGGAGTCATTCCGATCGGAGTTTTATAAGCGATCCTATAAGCCCATAATGCGATTGTCTAATCTAATAGACCAATCTAACTCTATTTAGGTTCTGCATTTTTTCTAAAATACGTTTAATCTCGCGATTCGATACTTCAATTAATCCATTGAGTACATGGATGATAAGCAATGGATATCTTATGAGTAATATTGTATTTTTCTACTAGTTTGTGAATGTATTTATTTCTAAAATGAGTTCCTCCGTCAGTGATAATCACTCTCGGCATTCCAAATCTAGTAAAAATATTTTTCATCAGAAATTTTGAAACACTCTTAGCATCACACCTAGGTAAAGCTTGTGCCTCGATCCATTTGGAAACATAATCAACAACTTAATATATATGAGTTTCCAAACGAAGGAATAAAAGGTCCCATAAAATCTAATCCCCAAACATCAAAAATTTCAACTTCTAATATAAAATTTAGAGGTATTTCATTTCTTCTAGATATATTTCCTACTCTTTGACATTTATCACAAGTTTTAATATATTTGTATACATCTCTAAATAGAGTAGGCCGAGTAAAATCCAGTTGTAGAATCTTATAAGCGGTTTTATCGAGTCCAAAATGTCCTCCAAAATCAAAATCATGACATTTTTGAATAATTGGTTCGGTTTCTTCATAAGGTACACATCTTCTAATAATTAAATCCTTACATTGCTTATATAAATATGGTTCATCCCGAAAATAGGTTTTCGTATCATGGATGAATTTTTTACGTTGTTGCGAAGTTAGCATAGGTGGTAAAATATTACTAACTATATAGTTTACTTATATCGGCATACCATGATATTTTCCACTCATTGATATTATATAGTTGTTCATCAGGAAAACTGTCTATAATTTCATTTTCAATATCAGATAATTCATGATTTTCTAATCTTGATAAATGATCCGCAATTTGATTATCATTTCATTTCTTATTAACGATCTCAAAATCGAATTCTTGCATTAATAGCATCCATCTAATTAATCTTGGTTTGGAATCTTTCTTTTGCATTAAATATTTGATAACAGAATGATCAGTATGCACGATACATTTTGTTCCAATCAAATAAGGTCTAAATTTATTAAAACCATATACTACCGCTAATAATTCTCTTTACGTAATCGTATAATTTATTTCGGCATCATTTAGAGTTTCACTAAGCATAGTATATAACTTTAAAAATCTTTTCATATCATTGCCTAAGAACTCGCTCCTACGACGATAATCACTAGCATCACACATAAGCTCAAATAGTTTCTCCCAATTAGGTGAAACTATTATAGGTGTTGTAATTAATTTTTCTTTTAAGAGTTCAAAAGCATTCAGGCATTCGATTGTAAATTCAAATTTCTTGTCCTTTTCGAGAAGTGGGCATAGAGGTTTAATAATTTTTGAAAAATCTTTTATATAGCGTCTGTAGAATCCAGCATGTCCAAGAAAACTTCTTACCCTTTACTTGTAGTTGGAGGTGGAAATTTAGCTATAACTTGAATTTTTGCGAGTGGTCTACTTCCATGCCTTTTTCCAAAATTTTATGCCCTAATGCAATGTCGCCGAAGCAACCATAAATTGACATTTCTCCCGATTTAGAACTAAATTTGTTTTCTCACATACTTTTAATACTTTTTCAAGATGGAGTTAAGCATGTGTCAAATGATGTTCCAAATACGGAAAAATCATCCATAAATACTTCTATTCCATTGTCAATTAACTTACTAAATATAGACATCATACATCTCACGGAATGTTGCTTCGGTGCATTACATAATCCAAAAGACATTCTTCGAAAAGCGAAAGTTCCATAAGGACTAGTAAATGTAGTTTTCTCTTGATCCTCAGGAGCAATTTGTATTTGATGATAACCGGTGTATCCATCTAGAAAACAAAAATACTTATGTCCTGCTAATCTATCTAACATACGTTCTAGAAATGGTAAAGGGAAGTGATCTTTCCCGGTGGCGGTATTTAATTTCACTATAATCAATACATATACGCTATCCGTAACTTGTCTTATAGGAATAAGATCGTTATTTTCATTGACGAGTGACGGTCACTCCTCCTTCTTAGGAACACAGTGAATTGGGCTTACTCAGCGACTCGTCGAAATAGGATATATAATACCATTATCTAACCATTTTAAAATTTCTTTCTTAACTACTTATTTCATTATCGGGTTTAATCTCCTTTGGGGATCTGCTTTAGGTTTATGTTCATCATCTAAAATAATTCTATGCATACAGATTGAAGGACTAATTCCTCTAATATCTGCTAGAAGTCCAACCAAAAGTTTTCTTATATTTTTTTAAAGTTTCTAAAAGTTTTTGTTCTTGAGATTCGTTTAATGCGGATGAAATAATAGCTGGTAAAGTTGAAGAATTACCTAAATAAGCATATTTCGAATGATCGGGTAATATTTTTAGCTCAAGTTCGGGAGGTTCAATAATTGATGGAACTATATTCTTGTCGAGTGTTTTCGGTATTATCCAAAAATTCAAATCTTTCCTGAATATAATCTAATTCTTCATTATTATCTTCAATTAATTCAGTATTTTCTTTTTCTAAATTATCTTCGTAATATTCCTTAAAATGTTCTTGTTGTAAATGTTCAAGTATTTTCATCTGAAAACATTCATCATCTTTTTCTAGTGCAGGATATTTCATTGATTTTGCAATATTAAAGGTAACTTTTTGGTCATTTACTCTCATAGTTAATTCTCCTTTCTGAACATCAATCATAGCTTTAACAGTAGCTAAAAATGGTCTTCCTAAAATGATAGGAATTTCTTTATCTTCCTCCATATCTAAAACAATAAAATCTACTGGGAAGATAAATTTATCCACCTTTACTAACACATCTTCAATAACTCCCTTAGGATAGGTAACCTAACGATCAGCTAATTGAAGGGTTGCTTGAGTAGGTGTAATTTTTCCTAATCCTAATCTCTTAAAAATCGATAGAGGCATTAGATTTATGCTTGCTCCTAAGTCACACAAAGCTTTTCCATAAAATTTTTCTCCTATAGCGCAGGTATAGTGAAACTACCAGGATCTTTCAATTTTTCGAGAAGCTTCTTCGAATAATAGCACTACACTCTTCACTAAGTGTGATTGTTTCATTATCAGTGAATTTTCTTTTCTTATTTAGAATATCTTTCATAAATTTTACATAATTTGGCATCTGATCTAAAGCTTCGACAAAAGGTATATTGATTGTTAATTTCTTTAGTATTTCAAGGAATTTAGCAAATTGCTTATCTTTTTTATGTTGAGCTAGTCATTGAGGAAATAGTGGTGGAGGTGTTTCAACAGAAATTTTCATAGGTATTAAAGGATGTTCCAAGTTTGAATCTTGTTGAATTGTTTCCTTTTCAAATTCCACTTCCTCATTTTAGCTTTTAAGTTCTTTTCGAATTTGAGGTTCTAGTTCTTTTCCACTCCTTAGTTGTATTGCTTTAATTTGTTCTTTTCCTTGATCTTTAGGATTTATTTCCACATTACTAGGAAAAGTTCCGTGTATTCTATTATTTAGCGCAGTAGCAATATGTCCAAGTTGAGTTTCGATATTTTTAATACATGTTCCTTGAATTTGTAATTGATTTCCTTGAATTTGTAGTTGATTTCCTTGATTTTGTAGTTGATGACCCATATTCAAAATTAATTCATCCATAGATAATTTCTTATCTTTGAATTGAGGGTTATTGTTATTAAATCCAGGTGGGTAATTAGGTTTATAGTTTGGATTTGCTTGATTAGGTTGATTCATCCATTGTTGATTAGATGTGTTATTCAGATTAAAATTTGGATGAGTTTTCCAACCAGGATTATAATAGTTTGAATAAGGGTTATTAGTTCTATTATTAATAGCATTTAAAGTTTCATAATTAGATTGAGATTCTATGATTTATTCGAGATGAGTTTTCTTCAAAAGTAGGAGAGTAGTTCATTCCAAAATGATCTAATTTCTTAGATATAGCGAGCAATTTGAGAAGCTAACATAGATATTGCATCGTTTTCATGAATGCGGCTATTTTTTCGGATTTACTCTATCGATAGAGCCATTGGAAATTATTTGTTGCCATTTCTTCGATTAGTGCATAAGCTTCATCAAATGGTTTAGACATTAATGAACCTCCGAGACGGCATCGATGATTGATCTTAAAGATCCCACTAATCCATTATAAAAGGTTTGAATAATCGGCCGATACGGTAGCGCATGATGTGGGCATTTCCTAAGAAGTTCCTTAAATCTCTCCCAAGCTTCATATATTGATTCTCCATCTATCTGAAAAAAAGAAGTTATATCATTTCTAACTAAGCAGTTTTAGATGGTGGAAAATATTTGGATAGAATTTTTTGTGATAATTTTCCCCAAGTTTTAATAGATCCAGGTGCTAACGAATTCAACCACATTTTAGCCTTATCCCTTAATGAAAAAGGAAAAAGTCTAAGTCTTGTAGCATCGTCGGATACTCCTTGATATTTAAAAGTAGCACAAAGTTCTAGAAAACTAGCAAGATGTAAGTTAGGATCTTCGGTAGGTGAACCACTAAATTGATTGTTTTGTACCATTTGGATAATTGCGAGGTTTAAATTCGAATGAATTAGCAACTAAATCGGGGTTTTGAATAGTTAAATGAATTTCATCGATGTAGGGTTGGCATAATCTCTTAATGGTATTTGTTGGTTCATATTTTGAATTTCGGGAATATTCGCCATTTGCGTTAAATTTATTATTTGTTTCTTTTGTTTCTAATTCTTTTAATTGTACACTACTAATTCGGAATCGTAAGGTATTAAATTTTTGTGTCCAAATTTGCGCATACAATTTTTAGAAGAGATATTAATTTATGATTATTTTAAAATAGTCCGTTACTCTAGTCAATTTATCTTACTTTCCCCGGCAACGGCGCCAAAAACGTGACCCACAAATTTATATTATGATATTTTAATTTGATTGCGATGAAGCAAAAACTTGACCCGCTATATTATATGTATAGAATTGTAATTGTTTATGTTGTGGATGCTTACGCAAGTATACGTATCGTATCGAAGTAATACGGGGCTCTAGTGGAGTCACGGTTATCGATCCCACGGGAAAGAGAAAATTAAATAACAGCTAATTTTAAAATAATAATAATAATAATAATAATAATATATGAAAATTTGGAATTCTGAATTTAAGCGCAATAAAGTAAACTAAGTATTTTAATTAGATAAATTAACTAAGTAGAAAATTAATACGAATTGAAAGTGCAGGAAATAAAACTAATTGCTAAATAAGTCTTAACTATTCGGAAAACGTATCTTTCCCTTGTTTAGAAATTTAAATGATTGATGAATTTAAATAGATAATGTTAAGGTATTGTGACAAATAGGAGCATTCCTATTCTTTACCCTTTGGTCGAGTGTAAAGAATATTGACTAATCCTATGTTTGATTGCGAATCTGCGGTTGAGGTCGGGAGGATCCGATGCCACTTCGGAGCTCCCACGTTCCCCTCGCCTGAGGGCTAACATCTACACTCCGGCTCTCAAACAATAGGACCAAATTGAATATTTTAGTCCGTCACACTAAAATGCTCGATTCTACGCCCGATGATATTATTTCCCTATTTATTTGCACCCTCCTTCCAAGTCTTTTGAATTCCCCGAATATCAGATGTAATTTTTTCTATAGTTGATAATCAACATATTTTAACAAATCAAATGGCCAGTTTGAAAAGTAAATTAAGTTTTAAGTAAAAATTATCACAATTTATTGATATATATATATAAATACTTCTATTTTTAGTTCATCAAATCACTTAATTTCATAACAGGAAGAAAGACTAAATAAACTACTCATAATGCATGGAAACTAAACTAAGCATGGATTTCATTTAAAGTTAAAAACAATAAATACAAATACTTATCTTAATTTATCTCCAAGCAGACTCCTCGCAGTTCCTTTGACTCTTCCTTCCAGTACAGCACGACTCACTAAATACTCACTTATAACACTCAAGGACTCTCTAAGACACACACTAAGACACAAAACTGCACACAAAACTGGAGATAATAACACTTAGAACACACTTAGAACACACTAAAGACTTAATTTCGGCATCTATATATAGAGGTGAGCAAAGGACCAAGAGGTGTGTAAGCATCCCTTCAAAAGGTGTCCAGGTTCAATATATCTGAGCCATTTGAACTAGCTCGCCGTCGGCGACGAACTACCTCTCAGTCGACGAGGCTTCTAGAAGACCTTCAAACCGCTCTAGCTCGCTGTCAGCGGGCTCGGGCTCGCTGTCAGCGAGACAGTTATAAATTCTTTAGAATTTTCTTCTCATAACCTCGCCGTCGGCGACTCAGCACAGATTGCATGATTTTGCTCCAAATTAGCTCCTTTTTATGATTTTTGCTTTTACCACCTAAATTCTTCATTCCTGCAATAAAATAAAGAAAATACCCTTCTTTAAAGTGCAATTTCATCAATAATATGTATGAATTTCTTAATAAATTTTTCAGTGATCAGATACCTTATTTCTGTCGGAAGTAAACGACGGCTTAGGTAGTAAAAAGCATTTTCTTTACCCTCATCATTGACCTGGGCTAACAGGGCTCCGAGAGAAGTCATCTAAAGCCGCGGTATAAAGTATCGGCGGTCTACACGAGGCTCAGGGCTGCTAAGACGGGGAGGTGTCATTAAATATTCTTGAACGTCCTCGAAGGCCTTCGGCATTTCTCTTCCCAAATAAATTTGGCGTCCTTTTTAACTAATGCGAGAAAGGTCGACACCTACCCGACAAGTTTGAGATAAAGCGTCGAAGATATGTCGGCTTCCCTTGAAAAGATCGTAGTTGCTTTAAGGTTTTGGGAGGCGGCATTTCTAAGATAGCTTTAATCTTTTCGGGTCGATTTCATTTCCACGATGTCGGACAACGAATCCTAAGAATTTCCGGAGGTGACGCCGAAGGCACATTTTAAGGGATTCATCTTAAGGTTAAATTGTCTTAATCGTTCGAAAACAATTCTCAAATCATATAGGTGGTTTTCCTTTACTTTGCTTTTGATGACCACATCGTCCACGTAGCATTCGACTTGATTGTGGATGAGATCATCAAAAATTCTTGTTATCGCTCTCTGGTATGTTGCTCCTGCGTTTTTCAGTCCGAATGGCATCACTGTGTAGCGGTATACTCCGATCGGTGTTCGAATGCCGTAAGTTTTTCATCTTACGGAGCCATTTTTATCTGGTTGTATCTGAAGATCCATCCATGAATGAGAATATTTCATGTGTTGAAGCTGATATCGATCATTAATTCCGGGATCGGTAGAGGGAATTCATCTTTTGGACATGCCTTGTTTAAATCTCCGAAATCCACACAAATTCGATACGACCATTCTTCTTCCTACTTGGTACCACATTGGCTAACCAAGTCGGGTATTGTTCTTCGCGGACAAATTTAGCTTCTATTAGCTTTTAACTTCAGCTATGACTTGTTGTTCGATTTCTAGAAGAATTCTTCGGGACCTTGTCTGGCGGGACGAAGTAGGATCCACTCCTAGCTTATGGACTGTGACCTCCGGAGCTAATCACGGCATCTCATCGTAGCTCCAAGAAAAACAGGTCTTTAAATTCCATTAATAACTTGATTATTTCTTCGGAGTCTTCTTTATTGAGTAAGGAGCTAACAAAGGTAGGTCTAGGTTCTTTGCTAGTACCTAAGTTAACTTCTGTTAACTCATCTATTGTAGATTTAATCTCTTCTTCGAATTCTGGTGGAGCTTCTCCAATTTATAAATCTTCAAATTCTTTTGCAGTTTCCATGCAGTTTTCATTAGACTCGCAAGTGACAACCAAGCAAAGTTCAGTATCGTCAACTGATCCTACTTGTGTCGAATCCGAGACCATGCTTTGAATTGGGTGGACGGCCGGAGTTATTCCATAATTTTTCAAAATGTTGTGATTGATCTTTTGTCCATTGTCGAGGTAAGAAACCACGCTGAATTAAATTTTGAACACGGGGAGAGTACCACTCGAAAGGTAATTCCATTAATTCCGATGAAGTGACATCTTAAGTTGTACATTATTTTCGGTTTTGGAGGAAGGAGCACCTCGGTAGAATTTGATTGGCTTTGCACCGCCGCTACGTACTTCTTTGACCACCATACCCTCGATCTTATTAGAATGGATCGGGGTCAGGGTCATAGTATGTACATAGTGGTTAATCTTCTCGTACATTGATTTATATTCTTCATTCTTTTCATCTTCGAGCGGGATCTGAATTGCTGCTTCTTCCGAGCTTATCGTCGTTGCTTCTTGTTTGATCTCTTTTTCTTCTTCGAAGCTCGTCTTCCCGATCAACATTGATGGCTGGTTTCCTCCGTCCAGTCGTCCTAACGTATCCGCCACGACCTCGTCCCCGGCCTCGACCTCGAATGCGAGTTGTGGAGAAACCTTCACCATCTCGCCGTAAGGGAGTGGTGAGTGGCTGTTGGACTAGAACTTCGAGGTTCTTCGTCATCCCGAATTTCCTTTGCTTCATTCGTTATGGTATCTCCGGAGAAAATTGTTTTCTTCGGAGGTGCATAATAAAGTTGCATCTTCATGGATTCCAATTTCATGTACGGAGAATGGTTGTAAGTCACCTTTGATGCCTTGTTCCCCTCCATCGTAGTATTTGATGCAGCGATGTAGAGATGATGGTACCATCCGGTTTTCATGTATCCATGGTCGGCCCGGTAGAGCGTTGAACGACGTTTCGAATCGATTATGTGAAATTTTGCGGTTGTCTTTGCCAAGTCACCGGTCTTCATTAGCGGTGTTATCGATACGAGGGCTCTTTCTCCTTTACGGTTGAATCCTCTTAATAACATTTTGTACGCCTTGAAGCTCGCGAGCATCGACTTCCAAGTATGCTAGCGTTCGAAGATTCATTATATTAATTGATGCTCCTGGATCCACCAATACTCCGGAGAGTGTAAACTTCCCAATTGTGGCGAAATGTACAACGGTCGGTTGTGGTCTGTCATCCCAGTAGTAGGTCATTGTCAGTGAAGGTGACACCTCGCTTGTTCCTTTAACGAGCAAACCTCATCTAAGGAATCTCCGGTCATTTGAGCTAAGCAAATTTCTGGATCAAGTAAGGCCTTGATCAGAGCTTCTCTCATCTCTTTTGATAAGATGAGAGCATCATAGATGCTTAGTTTGGCCGGTAGTTTCCTAAGATGGGCTAGCACTTTGTAGTCCACTTTATTTCCATGTGTCTCGGCTTCTTCTCGAATGGGTATTTCTTCTGCCGGGGTTGGTTCTTCCTGAACAACCACCTGCTTTCCTTTATCCTTTAGACCCATTCTTGGAAGCATAACTCTTCCACTTCTCAAGTTGACTTCTGTGACTTCTTCTGAATCTAGTATTAAGTTTGCTAGTGTCTCCTCCTGAATCGGAATGACAGGTTCTTCTGGATTAGCTTCGAAATCGGAAGGCTCTAACTCTATTGTGACTGGAGCTCCTCGAAACTCGCAAATAGATTCATTGCTTAATGAACTCTCGTAGCCTCCTTGGTGGATGTATTCTTTGTCATTGTGACCGTCGAGATTGGGTATGATTTGAGAATTGTCATTTGTATCGTAATCGATGTCCGGATTGTCGCTAGTTACGTAATCGTTAGAAACAGTCAAAACGTAGCCAACGCTATAACCCTTATCATTATAAGATCCCACCGGAGTGGGCAGATAATCATACAGAGTCAGAGGTTCGAGAGATTTCTCCCCCGAATCGAAAACAACTATCCTAGGATAAGCAGCCCCTAGTCTAGCCTTAGGAGCCTCGGTCTTCTCTTCTTCGTCAATTTTCTTCTTTTCTTCATTCGTCTCCTGTTGAGGTGGTTCTTCTATCGCAAGTGATAGTGCCGACTTGACAGGTTTCGAACTCTGAATTGAGGTTCGCACCGAAGTGGTTTGGATGTGATCCAAAATCTTCTTCGAAGACTTTGTCCAAGTTGTAGTCCATCCATCATTAGTCGCATAGGGATCTATTGGAACAAGGGGATCCGTTGAGATAACATTAACGGAACCTCCTTTCTGGGGTTCCTTCATGTACTCTTTTGGGATCGTTATATTCCCTTTCCGAAGATTATCGTTGAGCCAACTTTTGAAGGTAATACAATCTTCTATCTTGTGTCTAAGCATCCGGTGGTAAGGGCAAAAGTTGGGATCACCTTTCTTGTCGACTTCTTCTGGTCTCTTAGGTTCTGGCAGTTGGAAATCTGGAGTCTTCATCGGAGCTCGCGGAACATTTTTGCGCCTGCCTCATTCTTGAACGAGATACTCACCGCTCGGAAGCTCCCTTAACGTACGTTGTGGACGAGGCGGTTGTTCATACTGTTGAGATGACGGATAGCTGGGTCGGGGTTGCTGGTAATTCTGTTGAGGTTGTTGCGGCTGTTCTGACTATATTTGTATCGGTTGCTTGCCTTTATCAACTACTGCAACGATCCCGGATTTCTTTTCAAAAGTTTTCACGGGCTTTTGCTTGTCTGTTTTGTTGGTGAAACTTAATTGCTTCGCCTCCTCTTGCAAGCTTACGGCCTTGCTTAACAACTTCTCAAAAGTCTTAATAGTAAATCCCTTGAGGAGAAGTGCTATCGGGCCATGAATGCTCTTAAGTAAAATGCCGACTGCATGTTGTTCTTGTAGGTTGTGACTCACACTTCATACTTAGATTTCTCCATCGAAGTATGTAATCCACCAAGGTTTCGTTGGGTTTACGCTTCTCTACCACTAAATCACTCTATAGTGATGTGGTGCCGAGCTCCGACAAATCGCTTGATGAAGAGGTTCTCTAGTTCGAAAATGTCTTCACCGAACCGTTCGGTAATTCTACATACCAATCAAAGGCGATCCACGATAGGTGCGCGACAAATTGTCCGAAGAGTAAGGCATCACTTCGCGGCATTGCAACAATGCAGCACGAAAATGTGCAACATCTTTGCCGAGGGTTTCCGGTTCCATCAAAGGTCTTGAACAGAGGTGGTACAAAGCCCTTCGGATATTGGACAGCGTCGAATTCTTCAGGGTAAGGTCTACCCGTCCGAATGGATGTCCCGCTCTTTGATTGTGCCAAGGCTTTTCGCACCTGCTGTTTCACCATGCTCTTAATATCCTTTTCTGAAATCATGCTTTGTGTTGCATCCTTCTTTAATTGATCATCCCTGTTGACGGATGTAATCTCCTTTCCTCTGTCTACAACGTGAATAACTTCTGGGGTGTTTCTCTTTGGGGTTGAACCTGACTCCGGAGAGTGGCTAGGGCTACAGCCATCTCTTCCATCCTTTTTGCCATTTGGGCGATCGTATCATCTTTCTCTTGAAGCTGCCTCCTCATTACTTCCGGCTCCTCTCTTTTCGCGGCTGCAGGGGCACCATGTGAGGTTGACGAAGCTCGTGTTTCAACCATGTTAATTTCTCGCATATTCATCATCCATGAACTACGACGAGTTAACTTCATCTCCGAATTTCTCTTCTCTTTCCCTTGCTAATCGGCTGAATATCGGTTCTTAGCTTTTCCATAGCATCTTCTTGTGGTCTTTTACGTACATCTTTGCGAGTTGTCATGTGATAAGCTGCTCGGATTTCCTTCTCATGAGTCCCCTTTACTTGCGGTAGCACTTTCTTCGGACTCGAGTCTCCTGACGAGACTTTCCTTCTCGGCTGTTGTTTTAATCTTAATTGTCCGGTGAGTGGGACGTCATACCATCCTTCTAGCGGCGGAAGGTCTAGGACCGGATGGTGCACGTCGACCAAATGCTTGGAAGGTGGTATCCTCCCTAATCCGTAGTCTCGAAACAACGATAGGTGGACTAGCTTTCATTCTCTTATTCTGCTTTTCCGCAGCGATAGCAGGTTCTACTCGCGGCCCAAGTCGGGACTTGGCTGGCACCCGCCCTATCCTTTTTAAAATCTCTGACACAGGGCATTTTTCCTTCTTTGCCAACTTTTCTATCAAGGTTTGCAGTCGAGCAAATGGCGTAATTCTAGCCCTTTTCTTACGGCTATCGTTGTAATATACGGGCTGAGGCAATGCGGCAGCAATCTTGCGAACATTTTCTTCATCCTCTGCGGCAGAGAGGGGATGGAACATGCTTCCTCCCAAAAGTGGTATGTATTCAGGCAGGGGTGTATACTCGGGCAGTTCTGGGATTTCTTCTAGGAAAGCAACTTCAGCAGCTCTGGCTTCTCTAGCAATCCTTCTACTTCTGTTCCTTCTCTGAGTCCGTGTCAGCGATGGAATTCTCGAGCTGGACCCGATTTCAAAAACAGAAGGTTTCACAGGAAGGTCTGTACCCTCCACGGTAACAGGTTCATCATAGTTCTGAATTTCCTTTCCCTTTAGTTTGGCAGAAGCCGGGGTAGGTATAGAGACAACTAGACCAGTGGGGGTAGCACCAACAGTCCTTCTGCGAACAACAGTACTCCTCTCGGTGGAATCTTTTGCAGAGGAGGGAATTCATGAGTTGACTTGAGGTTAAACTCGATCGAGCGGTTTCTCGATTCCGGTACTTTGCTTGTGAGTGAAAAGAGAGTGACGTCGGGGATTTTGATGTCGGTGTCCCCGAATCCTTGTCCGAATCGAATAATTCCATTATCGGGCGGTTCGTCCTTGAACACGGCCGGAGTCCGGTCCGTTGATGAAGGAGAAGATCGGTTTTGGGGCTTCCATTTACGCGAGGCAAATTCCAAGTTTTAGTCCACGAATCGTGCTTCTTCTTATCGTACAAGTTATGACGAAAAAGAAAGAGTCCGAACACATTTCTATTTATCTTAGTGTATTTGTGGTATTGAAGGAAAATTATTTTTCGAAAAGATTTGTTCGTTAAGACAGAGAGTTATTAAAAGAAGGAGAGTTGTAGGAAGGATAAAAGGAATTGATTAGGAACTGGAAAAGGAAGAGAAAGTTTTGTAGAAACTTCTCGACCCGCAAGATCGCTCCTAAACTAATAGCTATTGGGGGTCCACCCCACCTCAGAAAATAAGGTAAAAGGATCTCGGAACCTCTCTGTTTAGGGGTGTCTAAACAGTGGCTCCTAAATCCGAGAGAATGTTGGCTATACTTGTTCGAGGTAGAAATGAACATAGTATTCCAACGGAAAGAAGGGTAGTTTGATCCACTAGGAACATGGATACACTACCGATTTTTGAAAGCAGAATTGTCTGATTAAAATGGAGAGAGGAATTTTCCCCAGCGGAGTCGCCAGAAATTGTCGGCATTATTTTTAGGTTGTGTGTTTTATTTTGAAAAGGGGGTCGCCTAACAGAAATTGTCGGCGAATTTTTAATTTAATTTAAATAAATAATTTGAAAAGTAGTATTTGATTTTGAAAATAATTTTAAATTTGAAAATTTTAAGATATGAAATCAAGCTGATCTCACATCCCGAATAGTTTATATAAACGAGCACCGCATCACGAAACTGTGTATCTATCTCGAAGAATAGACACCTTTGTTTGGTGATGGGACTCGATTAAATAAACTAGAAGATTTGTGACATCCGTTTGGTACGCGAACCATTTTTATAAGGCGACAAGTTCCCCAGCTTAATATAAATGAATTAAGCGGGGTTTATATTACTGGGTTCTTAAAATTCCCTATAAGGGCAAGCCTCTATAGTTAATTATATCTTAAGTGACGGGAATCACCTAAGAAAACTCTCGATAATAATCGGTAGTTACGCTCTCAAGAATTTCAAAGTTTAAGTTTTTAAAGGATTGAATTTTGGAATTTCGACGGGGAATGGATCAAATTTGGAACATTTTATTTTGGGAATCCAAAGGAAGAAAGGTAGGAGAAATCACGGATTCAAAGCGAACTTCGGTAATTTCCCGACTATCCTATTGTTTGGCTTGGATTTAGGAAAGCCCTAATGTTTATTTAGTATTTTGATCTTGCCGATTTTAATTAGTTAGGACTTATATTCGTATGATAAAATCATACAAATAGCCTCGAAGATGTGAGGGTTTATGTCGTATCGGACGACTACCTCGGAGTCCTAAGACCGGTTAGGGCTTAATTTACATGATATGATCATGAAAATGCCTAACGAAGAGTTGAGGATTTATGTTGCACTAGGAAAACTTCCTCGAAGTCCTATGGCTTGGTTATTTAATTCTAAGAAAGTTTTGCTGATGACGATGGCCATGCTGCCCACCATGCTCCGAGCTCCTTGTTGCAGAGGTTTAGTTTTAGAAGTCATAAATCAGGAGATGAGAGAAGTGTTCTGGTTTAGAGAAAATCTTAAAATCCAGGTTTTTTTTTATTATTTTAATTAAACAAATCTTAAAGTTGATTATAACAACACCGGTTAAGATCCCACGATTCCATCCTTCCGGCATCGTTATTTTTATCGAATTCACTTAGTCCAGATGAATTTGTTAAACTCAACTAAATGAGTTCCACACTTTCATTTAGGCAGTGGGAAATCCCGTTAGCAACACGTAGGTTACATCATCCGAGGTATTCCCGATCATCCAACAAGAAGTTTTAATTTAGTTGTAATTGTAGTTTTGTGTTCTTGTTTGTGATTAAATTTTGAGTTGTTTTATATTTTGAAATGTTGTGGCGGTGAATTTTATCTTGTAATGACTTTTAATTTTGTTTTGGTTTCAGTTTTAGGGACTATCCTAAAAGTGTGGGTTTTCATGCAACGAGTTGTTTATCATGCAAGAAAAGTAAGTGCGATGCGATTAAATAAATTGCAATAAGGTAAATTGCAATAAAATAAAAGCGTACCTGGAGGGTCTTCCCGTCATCCCAAGCTGCACTTAAACACAATTTAGAATATTTAAGTAAGTTCCTAGGTAAAGCTAAGGGAAGGGTTATGGTTTTCTACCAAATTCCTAATCCTATAGCTAGTCATTTCTTATGACGTCTAGGTTCTTGTGTTTTGGTTTGAGGACGATTTTCTTCATCAAAGAACAATTAAGTTCAATTGTTCTTATAAATATCCTATCATATTGAGGAAGTGCTTAAGAAGAATCTTAAACATCTTTTCAATATTATTAGAATTGTTTTAAGTCCAAATGAATTTAATTATACGAATGAATTAATCGTCGGGAATTCAAGTTTTGTTGTTACCTTACTCAGTGAACTAGGACATTTGAATATCCTATGAGGGAAATAACATTTCACTTAACGTTCTATTTAGGAGTTATGACAACAAAAGCTTTTGAGGGCAAATTGATGTTCAAATGATTTATGATTTAATTTCAGTTAGTGGGTTTAAATTTGGAATAGTGTTCAAGTTGTTTTATTTTTGAATTTCTTTATGTCTTAGGTGATGTTATTTTTAATTCAAGTTAATTTAACTTTAATTTAATTTAATTTGGTTTAGTTTTAATTTTAATTTAATCTAATCTAATTTTAATTTTAACTTGATTCAATTATTTAATTTAATTTAGTTTGATTTGATATGATTTAATTTAATTTAATTTGATTTGATTTAATTTAATTTGATTTAATTTACTTTAATTTAATTTAATTTAATTTAATTTAATTTAATTTAATTTAAATTTAATTTGATTTAATTTAATTTAATTTAATTTAATTTAATTTAATTTAATTTAATTTAATTTAATTTAATTTAATTTAATTTAAATTTAATTTGATTTAATTTAATTTAATTTAATTTAATTTAATTTAATTTAATTTAATTTTTAATTTTAATTTAATATTTTATTTTTTATGTTTTAAAGATGATTTAATTGTAATTGTTAAAGTATTAATTTAATTGAAATTTTAAAAGGGTTTAATTTAAATAATTTAACTTTAATTTAATTTAATGATTAAGACTTTTAGCATTTTAAATCTTAAATTTGGATTATCATTTTAATTAGGAATTAAATATTATTGAGATGATTAATTTAGGGATTCTTAAATTAAAGAACAAATCTCTTCCTAATAATATCCCTATTTTAATAATTCCAATTTTATTATTCTTCCAAATTTAATCAATTAGTTAATTAAAGTTTATTTTAATTATTCTTAAATTGTTTAGTAGGTTTCTACCCTTTAATTATTTAAATTTTAATCATCCAAATCAGGTTAGGATCAAATATTTTACTCTTTAATTTTATTAAGCCTAAAGTTTTAATTAAAGGTTAGAATTTTAATTACCATTTTGCCCTTCAAGCTTAATAATTTCATAACTCACTAAATTGAGCTTAAATGAACTTAAAATTTTTATGTGACTTCACTCATATGTCAATAAAGACATGAGAGGAGAAAATGTGATTTTCCTGTATTTAATTTATTTATGTAATTATTTTTGGTGGAAAATAGGAATTTCCAAGGAAAATTTAATAATATGACCAATGGAAAGTTTCTGTCCTTAAGAAAATTATAAGACATTCCTAATGACCAGAGGACCACTTGAACCAATTTTAGTGATTTTTTGAATTATATTCTTTTTATTATAATTATTTTGAGTTCTGTAGTATTAATTCATTTAAAAATAAAATAAAGGTTGAAAAATAAATTTTATATTTTTCAAAAATCTCCCTAATATCAAGGAAATCAGAGAATCAATTTTTACAATTTTCTGATTTTTCTTTGATTTATTAGAATTATTTTAGTGGAAATGCTAAAAAATACATTTTTTAATTTTAAAATTACCCTAGGGCTTTAAAATTTAATATCTCATTATAGAGACTTAAGAAAAATATGGGGTTTTTCCTAAGTGATTAAAATTCAAAATGTGACATTTTGGTGAATTTTATTATTTTTGTAATTTTTATTATTTTTTAATTTTTAAAAATATTAAAATAATGCAAAAAATCAACTTTTTTAGAAAATTGAAATTTTAATTTTCTTAAATTCTCCTGATATCAGAGAGACTCCAAAACCAATTTAGTGAATTTTTGAAAAGTATTTTGAAAGTTATGAATTTTTAAAGTTTAAATTGGCTAAATGGCTTAATCGGCCCATTTAGTAGGACTAACCAAGTCCAATTGACTTCAAATTTTTATGGTGGGTTCCTCTGATCCTAAAGGTCAGTGGAGAATTGATTTCAAGTCAATGTGATGTATGATTAGCTCTAATTAATTAAGGACCTATTTTGGGTGTTTAAGCCAATTAGGGTTATTCCAAGTGGATTAATTCAAAACCTATTTTTCCTAGATTCCTCTAGTCATAATAAACATCACCAAATTTTCCTAGAATTTATTTCATAATATGCAAATTATTGGAATTAAAATACTCAAACTAGCAACCTAGAGTTGAAAAATCAATAACTCTTCATAGGGATGGCCTCTGACTTTGGGAAATTCAGGGAATGTTCCCAAATTCAGAGGCTTCAAAAGCCCTATGGTCTCATGCCATGGTGAATTTCCTATATGCATGGAGAATTGAAATAATGCAGAGAGTAAATAAATCATTAAAAATAAAATACTTGATGAAATTAAATGATTTCTTTTCCTCATTATTCTCCTCTGTTCACTGAGCAAGAGGGTATTTTTATTTTATTTTTCTGATTTTCCTACACAAATTTATGCATTTTTGAAGTTTAGAGAATTAAATAAATAAGAAAATAACCTATTTTTCTATTTATCCACGTGGCGCCAACTCAACCTAGGCATCTCCGAAGCGCCGCGTGTCATCTTCTGATTCGGCGCCGCCATCCAACTCAGCGCTCTAGGGGCCAGCTGTATCGTTCTGTCTCCTCATCCGGCGCGATCCCGGTCGTCAGTCCGTGCGTGTATTAAATGAACGGCATCCATTCATCGTCCCCAAGCCTCCTAGCCCGAGAACCGTCCACACTAAATCCCTAATATCTCACTCAATACTTAACGGATTTTCGTGTTCTTGTGCTCTATGGATTCGTCTTGAAGAGACGAATACATCTATATGGTGATCATGTAATGAAATTAAGGCATTTGAAATGGATAATCTCCAGAAGCTCGGGATAAAGAGTTAGCTCTTACCTTTTCTCAGAGAAGTGTGGCTTCAATCTGAGGGTTGTGTCACCTTCGATTGGGTCGAAGCAAGCTCCGGATGAAGTCCCTTGGCCCGGTGAATTGTCTAGGTATGATTTCGACCAAGCCCGATCACAAAGCTTGGAGGCTAGAAGCAATGGGTGGCTTGGAGAGGGGGCTTTTCTTGGTGGACTTCTTCCCTCGGTGCGGTGAAGGTGCGGGACCAATCGATTTGGGGATTGGCCCATTGTGAAGAAGTGTCCTGGCTTTTGTCTGAAATTTGAACTCAAAATTGAGCTCGATTAGAGGAATTGGTCGGAATCCGGTGGGGATCAAGTTCTCTATGTGTAGAGAGTGGTGCGGAATGATTTTGGCGAGTTTCCTTAAGGTTGGTTCAGCACCTCTCCCATGGCCGAGAGAGGTGGGGTTTAAATAAGACGTGGTTGGAGGCTCTCCTGGGGGAGTTAGGGCTTGGGATCGAGCTGCTCTTGTGAGGAGAAGAACAGCCATGGTGGCCATCGGGCATGGGGCGGCTCGGCGAAGGGATAATTTCAATGTTGGCTCACATGTGAGCTCTCGGGTGTGGTGTTTTCCGGCGGCTCAGTGGGTGGCCGGCCGAGCACTGGTCACCATCTTGTTCAGGTGGGCCAGGGCTGGGGTTTAGTGTAGGCAATTGGCAAATGCCATGTGTCAAAAGCTTGGATTAGAATGGTATGGGAGAAGACTCATTTTGCATTTGGTTTGGTCAACCCATGGAAATGGGCTTGGTTCACCTCCATCATGGTGATTTGGGCTGAGGGAGGATCGGATGAATCAGCTACGAAAGGGTAGAGAAGTCACCATCCATGAATATTTTGATTAATCATGGATTAAGGTGAAGCATTAAAAGGGTTAAAACCTTTTTAAGGGGGCTTAAAAGAGGCTCCTCCTTTTGCCATTAATGGCTTGGTCACATGTCGAAACCTTCCATGGCTTCATGTGGCTTGTCCATGGCTTGCATGTGGCTTCATTTGGCTCATCCTTGACTTAGGAAAAGTGGATCCACTTATATGAAAAAGGAATTTGGGGATTTTTGCAATTTAGTGAAAAATTTAGATGGTGCTTGATTTAGGTTGATTTGATGATTGATTTGGGACTTAGGAATTGATCCCAAATAAAGTGATGATGAGAAGGAATTGTCATGTGGGCTTTGGGCCTTTTGAAATTATTTTTGATGGGCTTTTAGGAAGGCTAAGGGGATGGGCCATTAGGTTTCAAAACAAATTTTAGGATGAGAATTTTGCAAAGGATTAGATCCAATAAGTGTTGAATTTAATTTAGGAATGTTTCATGAATGATTTGGAATAAATTTGAAGTGGTTTAGGCTTGAATTGGGTTGGATTTGGACCTCTTTGGTAAATGGGCCAATGTAGGTCAAATTGGGCTAACTTGGGCCAATGTTGGGCTAGGGTTCAAAATGATGTAAAATTAATGTTGGAAAATGTTTATGGGAATGTTTCAAAGAGGTTTTGACTTTGGTTGGGTTTTGATTTTGGGGTTTGGGCTTATTTGGGTTAGGTTTGGGTTTAGGTCAAAATTGGGCTTTTTGGCTTTGGGTTGAATTTGAGTGGGGTTTGGGTCTAAATTTTTGGTAAATCATGTTAGTATTTTGTTTTTGGGGATGTTAGGGAAGGTTTAGAAAAGGTTTGGGGTTAATTGGAGTTGAATTGGGTTAGTTTGGATTAGGTTTGGGTCATGGGTCCAAATTGGGCTTTAAGGCCAAAAGTGAAATTGGATTCAAATGTCAATCAAATTGGACTTGTATTTGGTCTAAATTTGTGTTGGGAATGTTGAATTGAAGTTTAGAATTGAATTTGACCAGAATTTGGGTCAATTGGGTAGGTTTGGCTTGACATTGGGTTCACTTTGGGTTAAGATGGGTCAAATTGGGTCAAAAGTGGGGTAAATTGACACAATTGGCCCATGGTGTAGTTGGACAAAATGAAATTGGGAATATTTGAAATTTTCTGGAATTTTTTGGGAATTTTCGGAATTTTTGGATTTTTGGGTTAAAAAGGGTATTTTGGGTATTTGGAGGTTATTTGGGAGGTATTTTTGGAATTTTTGGTATTTTTGGCTATGGATGATCAACTTGATTGGTGAGGAAATGTTCAAGGTTAATTTTGGGAATTTTGGGTGATTTGGAAATTTTGAAAAATTTGAGTAATTTCAAGGGCTTTGGGTAGGCTAGGCGGGTGTAGGGTCCCGGGGGTCAAAAATTGAAAATTTGCAAAATTTAAGATTGAGTAATTGTAAGTGGAACGAAATCATTTTGGTTGAGCCATGAAGCCATATCAAGCCCACATGGGCCATGAAGGGACTCATTTGAGGCATCCACTATGTTGTTCCTAACCCTCTTGCCGAGGGCTCGGGGGTTAAGGACCATCCATGTGAATCACCTTCATGAGTCGGGGAGGTCGAAGTTAGGTATGGGTGTGTTTTTAGGAGGTGTGTGAAAGTGTAGTGTATAAGTGTAGTGTGTGTGTAGGTCGACCCTTCACCATACCGAGGCCACGCGGGCGGTCCTAAGGCCGAAGAGTCCCATAGGAACTCATCCTTTAAACTTCCACATTTGATTTCAACTCTATAGGTGATTAGGGGTCTACGGTCGAGTTTATGGAGTTTGCAGGGAGTTAAGAAGTGGTTTGAATTTCTAAGTGGTGGGTCCCAATTCTAATCCTCTAGGATAGTCAAAGGAAAAGCCTAAGTCTAGATCCTAAGTACTAAAAAAAAGAAGAGAAGACCTCATCAAAAATGAGGTCAACACCCTACTATATTCATCCTCACTTTTAACTACCTCTCCAGAATTTTAAATCAGAAAGTCTCCACCTACCCCCACATGCAATACATTCACAGGTCTAATCTTTCCATCTCTCACTTGGCTTATGCAGGTGACATTATTCTTTTTTATAGGGCTTTAAAGTTGGCCATCAAATCACTTTTTAAATGCTTACAAGAATTCCATACCACTTAAGGATTATATTTCAATCTGAATAAATGCTTCATTGTTTTTAGTAAAAAGTTTAGTACCCCCATAAGGCACTGGATCATTGATTACACCAAGTGTAAGGCCACTGATCTTCCTCTTAACTACCTTGGTGTACAACTCCTGAAAGTTAGAATTAGACAGGTGCAATATGATGGAATCCTTGCTAAATCTAGGCTCAACTAAACTGCTGGACCACTGCCTTTTTATCCAATGGTGGGAGAATCACTTTATTGAAGAGTATTCTTACCTCCTTCCCTTTCTATCTTCTACAAATGGCTGTTACAAAGAAAAGCACTCAACTAATCACAGAAAGAGCCTTTAATAGATTTCTGTGGGCTGGACAGAGGAAGCAACTACATTGGTTTAGCTGGTAGAAAGTTTGTAAACCATTTAATGCTGGGGGTTTAGGCTTTAAGGGTCTTAACCACATTAGTACTGTTAATCTTTGCAAGCTATAGATAAATTTTAGGCAATAAACCTCTTTGTGGGCTCAATTCATGCTTGACAAATATTGTAAAGGCTCCCACCCCTACTTGGTTACTAGAAAGCTGGGAGATTCTAAAAACTGGGTTAACTTACTCAATATCAGAGACAAAGCTGAAAACTTATCTGTTTGAGAACTTGGTGAAGGGCAGATCAATTTTTGGCTTGATAACCGGCTTCAAGATGGCAAGCTTTACCAGGAGAAACCAAACAATGCTAACATAAATACGACTGTTGTTGATAATTGGACTGAGGGTCATTGGAATGTATCCCTTATCCCAAATACCCTCTCCCCTAATCTTATTGTTGATATCCTTCAAACCCCTATTAATAACCATGGATAAGATAAGATCTATTTAAAGAAGACAAATGCACATTCAACTTCTTCATACATATATCATTCTTTATTCCATTGGGAGCATCAAATCTTGGGCCCAATTATGTGGAATAGGTTTCTTACCCCCTCCATATCTTTCTTCCTTTGGAGATTGTTTCACGTGGTTCTCCCTACTGATTATATACTAAAGCTCAAGGGTCAGTGGGGCCCTTCCAGATGTATTTTGTGCCATTAGGAGGAAGAGGATCTTGATCATTTGTTCTTCAAATGTAGTTTTTCTCAGCGGACCTGGTCCAAGATTATTAAACAGATCTCTATTTCTACCATACATCTTACCTGGTCTAGTTTTTTTCAAAGTTGGTATGTTTGGCAGTCCCAGAATTTGTTTACTATTTTTAGGAGTGTGGCTTGGTTTATTTGGCTGACAAGGAACCAACTCAAATTTGAAGGTGATTCTCCTTCCCCCAATTATGTGGCTAGTAAATGTATCAGCTTTCTATCCAAACTCATTCAACATACGAGATTCCCAAACATCCTGAAGCTGAAGGAGATAACTACTTCCTTAGCCCCCAGGTTGGTCACCTTCGTTCATTGACAGAAACCTTTGGCTCTTTGGGTGAAGGTCAATACTGATGACAGCTTCTCAAAAGGCAATGTTGTAATTGGTGGTGTATTTAGAGATCACTATGGTGGATGTCTCTTGTATTTTCAGTCTTCTATGTGTGCTTCTGATGCTTTGGAAGCTGAAACCCTTGTTGTCCTTTAGGCCCTCAAGATCTCCCTCCATTGTAACATCCAGTACCTCAATATTGAGTCTGATTCTGAATATCTAGTAAACTCTTTAAAGGGTCTTTGCTCTCCCCCATAGCAGATTCTTCAGTTGGTCACACAAATTAACAACCTGTCTCAGAAACTTCATCTCCATTATCAGTTTGTGGCTAGAGAGGGCAATATGTTTGCTAATTGATTAGCTATGATTAGTAGATGTAAACAATCTATTGTAATTGATACAAATCCTTCCCTCTATCTTTCTATTTTGTTACATGGGGACAGCCTTAATCTCACCTTTATTAGAATTGTAACCCTTTAAATATTTGAATGAATTTTCTATCTAGGTGCCTCCAATTGGTACCCATGATAGTTTTGTTAATATATATATATATATATATATATATATATATATATATATAATCCTATTATATCCTTTTTTTATCAAATCATGCATGCATGAAAATCTTATCACATCCTATCCCTCACGCATGGCTGCCTCCCCACATGACCATTAAAAGGTGGCCAAACTGAAAAGAAAAAAGAAAGGAGGAGAAGAGAGAACTTCTTTTGTAGCCACCAAACCCACCTATACCCTTGAGAAAAGTTGTGCTTCTTGATCTGAGGAACACAACCACCACCGCCTCCACAATCGGAAACCGCCACCACCGCCAGAAAGCCCTCTAAAGCTCAAGACCACCTTTCAAATTTGCACCAAAAACTCTTCTAAAACTCGCCCAAATTACATTAGTCATCTTAGGTCCTCAGGAAGCCATATCAAAATTTTCCCATAATTTTCATGGCTGTTAACGCCTTCCCCAAGAGAAGCCGAGCCAACTTCAGCGAACTTCCAACCCAATGTGAAAATCACGTCAAATCGACGCCTCAAGGATCTGGATACGAAGCCTACTTCATCAGACCTAATTGAGGACAAACCCTTAGGCTTAGGTATATTCCTTAAATTGAAACGATAATAAAAAACCATCCTCCTTTCCATATCAAAAAATAAATCACAAAACACCTAAGTATTCATATGGATGTGATCTACTTTTCAAGCTAAACAAAACGAGCTCAAGAACACGAAGTTCAGTTGAGAATTGGAGGAGAACCGACTTTGAGAAGTTCCAGCCGTTGAAACTGTCATTCGCGTGTAGGGGCGGAGAGGAGGAAGGTGTCTCCATTTTTATTATTTTATTTATTTATTAGTATTTCACATTTGTTAATTCCATAAATTATAAATTAACTTTAAAATTATATAACTTTTAGTAGAAACTCGAAAACATAAACTGAAAGATGCTATGAACTCAGGAAGATGAGAAGAAGTTTTTAAAATTGAAATCATAATTTTTCAACAATTAAATGTTTTAAAATTAATTTTTGAAGTTATGGAGTATTAATTCATAAAAAGTAAAATATAAATGGAAAAAATATGAAATTTGGCAAAGATATTAAATGACATTGGGAAAGCTTCTCTAATTTTTCTAAGTCATTTTAATGTCTCTATATTTATATTTTGATTTTTGAACAAAATGACATATTTATTTAAATTAAAATTTTAAAAATTATAAAAATTGTAAAACTCTCTAAGATTGAACATTTGACCATAAATAGAAGTTTTAACATTTTAAAATCATATTTAAAACATTTTTAATAATTAAAATACATTAATTTGGGTTTAGGTTTATTTTAGCCTAGGTTAGCTTAACCCGAGTCCAACCTAAATCCGACCTAGCCAAATGCTTTCTAGGTCTAATTCAATGTGAACATGGACTTGGGCAGCCAATCCAAGGATTGAGTCAATCACTTATTAAACTCAATTTAAGTCAATTAGAACCTTAGGTTAACCTAATCCGAGCTCAAGCTAAATCTACCTAGCCTATTTAGGGTTCATATCGGTTCCTAACATTAGTGGGATTGATCTGAATTCTTTTCATTAGGATTAACCCAATTAAAACCCAATACTTGGTTAGCCAACTTCAGGGTTGGATTAGTTAGCCACCAAAACTAATGTTGGTAAGCCCAAACCATAGGATCAGTCATCCTAAACCAATAGGATTAGTTAACCTCAACCTTATGTTAATTAACCCTAAACCAACATGATTAGTTAATATAAAATTTAGGTTATTTAACCCTAAACCAATAGGATTAGTTAGCCTAAACCTTAGGTTAGTTAAGCCTAAATCCATAGGATTAGTTAACCTAAACTTTAGGTTAGTTAACCCTAAACCAATAGAATTACTTAACCTAAACCTTAGGTTAGTTAACCTAAACTAATAGGATTAGTTAACCTAAACCTTAGGTTAGTTAACCCTAAACCAATAGGATTAGTTAACCTAAACTTTAGGTTAGTTAGCCTTAAACCAATAGGATTAGTTAACCTAACCTTATGTTAGTTAACCTTAAATTCATATAGGATTAGTTAACCTAAACCTTAGTTTAGTTAACTCTAAACCAATAGGATTGGTTAGCCTAAACCTTAGGTTAGTTAACCCTAAACCTATAGGATTAGTTAGCCTAAACTCTAGGTTAGTTAACCCTAATCCATAAGATTAGTTAAAATAAACCCAAGTTTAGTTAACCCTAATCCATAGGATTAGCTAAACCTAAATCCCATGTTATAGTATTAGCTAAGCCTAAGCCCTAGAATAGTTAACTCTAAACCATAGATTAACTAAGCTAACCCGATCTCATAGCTTTATCTTAAGCTAAACTATTCAAACTGTAGGAATCAATGAGATCATTTTTACCCCATTTTGTTCAAATTAAAATTCCTAATTTCTAAATATTATATTACAAAAATTTAAACCACATCCAGCCACATGATGACCGACATGGCTCTCGGTTTTGGCTCCTCCGGTGACTAGTTCGGTCGGTCAGGGTGGTGCTCAGGTTAGAGTGGTCATGTGAGCCAGTGGGGAGGCTTTAATGGTGATTAATTTGGCTAGTAATGGCTTTGGGTAAACAATCTCCTTTGGTTTAGCCATAAATGGTATGAAATAGCCTAATTTAGGGGACCCTTTGTCCATGACCCAAGTAGGCTGTGCTAAGTGGATATAGGGTGGTTCTTAGGGTCCACTTGGTTGTTCTGGTAGACTTGCCCTGGTCAATTTGGCTAAGTTTGGGTGACATTTTAGTTTTGGTTCAATTTGGATCATTTTAGTTCAAGTTGAACTAGGTTAGATTTGAGCTTGGTTTGGGTCCAATTGATTTTTCAAAATAGTGTGTATGATTTTCACAAGGTTTTAAAAAAGGATTGAAGTGATTTTGAGTTGATATAGAAAGCCAATTTTGGTGGAATTTGTACATTTGGTCAATTTGGGCTAACATGGGTTAGGTTTAGGCTAGAGCTTTGCTAGGGTTCAATTTCATGTGGGTGATTATCATGAAAAGTTTTGGATAGAAATTGGGTGGAAATTTGGAGTTAGGCCATTTAATTTGGTGAAATTTGGGTATGTGGAACATTTGGGCCAAATTTGAGGATTTTAGATTGGGTTAGATTTGGGTGAGCTTTGGGCTCAAATGTGGGTGAATTTGTGGACCAATTTGGTTTGGGAGACTGCTAGGAAGAGTTTAAATTTCAAATTTGAGGAAATCAACTTGGCTAAGGGCTTCAATTTGGGGAATTTTCGGTGTTTGGTCAAAATTAAGGCTTTTTAGTTTGGGTTGAAATTCAGTTTAAAATTAGGTCAAATTGGGCTTAGATTTGGTTTAAATTGGGATTAGAGATAATGAATTTGAGTTTAGAATTGAAAATGGGGGATATTTAGATCAATTGGGTAGAAATTGGAGGTGATTTAGGCATTTTGGTTCTTAATGGGCAATTTGGGGCTTTTGGCCAAAATGGAACAATTTGGTCAAATTGGGTCAAATGAAGTGGTTTTAATTAATTTTGGGGACATTTGGGATGATTTTAGATTTTTTTTAGAATTTTTGGAACTTGAGGGACATTTTGGTAATTTTGGCTAATTTGGGGGGGGGTATTTTAGGAAATTTGGAGTGTTTTGGGTAACTTGATGGTGAAGAACATTTCAGGATGATCTTTGAAGAATGTTGGGTAATTTGAACAATTTTGGGAATTTTGGTCAAAATTAGTGTTGTGTGAGCAATTTGGTAATTTGGTGGAGTTTAGGGGTAAACGTGACAAAAGTTGGAATTTTGGTAAAATTGGGTGCCAATTGAGAATTTCAACTTCCTTGAGCCATGTACTAAGAGAAATCCCACTTTGGAACCTCCGTGTGTTGGCTCTAGCCAAACCCTAGTTGGGCCTAAGAGATTGGGGAACCACCCATATGAGTTTCCAAATAAGTAGAGGATCAAGTGTAGGCATGTTTGGTTTAGGGTAGTGAGTGTAAGTGTAGATTTTAGGTGTGTGTATGTGTGAGCCTGACCCAGACCAGACTACCCAGGGTGAGTCCTAAAGCTTGACCATCTTGTAGGGAACTCCACTTGAGTTTCCTTATGCTTTGCCTAATCCTCCTACGTACTTAGAGGTCAGACTTTAAGCATTTGAAACTCCAAGTGAAGTAAGAAAGTGTTTTGAATTTCTATGGGGTAAGGGTTCCATCACTAGTCTTCTAACATAGTCACCATGAAAGTCCTATGGCTAGACCATAGGCTCTTCTGAAGAAAGACCAGACCACAAAAGTGAGATTAACACACCCTTCATTCCCTGGCACCAAAAGGAGTTTATACACCTCATTTTAAAGAGACATACATAAAAAACACATTGATTTTAGCCTTCCCTCCTCTCCTTTGTTGGTTCTCCACTCTGATACTCTTGCTTTTGTTTAGTCTACCTCATCTACGGTGTTCTTTGACTTCTTCATTATAAGTCTTCTTTCACTTCTTCTTCTTCTTGTTCTTCCACTTCTTACACTTCTTCTCTTCTATTTCTTCTTCTTCCCATGTTCTTCTTACTACACTACACTTACAAACTTATAAGTTTACATCATGAGAGTTTACATACTTTGGTAAACAAAAAAATTATTTAAATTTTTCTAAAATAAATTTCATCTAAATCTGTTCTAAGGGTTTATAATTTCTTTTCTATATATAAAATTTCATGCTTAAGGTTTTAAACATTTTTTTTTCAAATAAAACAATGATATATTTTATAAATCTCAAACTTCTCAAAATTAAGACACTTTCCAAATTCTAACTTTTTAAAACCTAACCTTCAAATTCAAAAATTTTAAATCACCCTTAAATTTTAAAACTAACATTAAAATTCAAAAATAATAAATCACCCCTAAACTTTAAAACTTAACTTTCAAATTCAAAACTTTGAAATCATCCTTAAGTTTTAAAAAGTCAGTATCAAATTCAAAACATGTGCTTAAGTTTGAAATCAATCTTAAACTTTAATACTTAACCTTTAATGATAAAAAAATCGAAATAATTCAAAATCCTGAACGATTAACTTAAGAAAATTACAATCATAAAATTTTAAAATATGAAATTAAACTTTTACATCATCTAAGCCCTTAAAATAATTTTTTAAAGATATTTAAAATTTAAACTTTCTTTTCTAACTCTCACAAATCACATAATTAATTTAAATATTTTCAAAACACTACTTTATGCTTACACTGATATTTGTAAACTCTCATGGTTGAATATATAAGCCAAAACAAGTTATGCAAATCTTAATACATTTTACATGTTATGCCTGTGAATTTGCAAGTTATCCCCATAATCTTCAAGTGGTATGTTTAATGGATGAGCATCAAAACCCTAAAAGATAATTTATATTTCTATATCAAATACTTACACTTCCACATGATTAATACTTAAAATATATTTGGATAATAAGCAAATATTATATATATATATATATATATATATATATATATATATATATATATATATATATATATATATATATATATATATATATATATATATATATATATACCCTCATGGTAGGACCAATCATTTTTTACAAATATATCCTTATATTGTGTGTTGGTTCATTTGGATGGCTCGTAATGATGTCAAGCACTGTGGTAAAATTGTCACTAGCTCCATTATCTTTGCGCATATCTTAGCCTATGTCAACAGAGTTGGGAAACTTGGTGCTAAGAAGCGTAGTTTTTTCTTGGCTTTACCTTATTTTGACATGTTTCATTCCCCTCCTCATGATGGTGTTGGTGGTAGGGCACGCCAACTCCCAGTTTTGGTGAGATGGCTGCCCCCTCCGACAAGCTTGGATTAAGGTTAATACTGATGGTAGTTGGAGTTCTATGTCTGCTGGGTTTGGCGCCATTGTCTGTACTGCCTATGGTAAATGCATCTTGTACTTCGCCTCTCGTTGTTATATTGATAGTCCTATGGAGACTGAAGCAAGAGCGATTTTAATGGTTGTTTCTATTGCTATTGCCGTCGGTTGGAATTTCATCGTCCTTGAGACAGATGCTATGCTTCTTGTTGACATTCTCAATGGTCGTAGGGAGCCTACTTGGGACCTTATTTATTATTTTAAGAAAATTAACTTATTGTCCTCTCGGTTAGTCATCAAGTGGAATTTTATTCATACAGAGGGCAATCGGCCGGCCAACTGGTTGGTTCTGCTTGTTGCTAATACTCAACACCTTTACATCGGTACTGTACCTAATCGTATTTTATATCATTTCATTACCGGTGATAATTTGGATGTTCCATATGTTCGTGCTTAACTTTGTTTTTATAATATTATATATATATATATATATATATATATATATATATATATATATATATATATATATATATATATATATATATATATATATATATATACTATCCATTTACTCATCTTCTCGTTTCTGCTTCTTCGGATAGCATCATTAATGCGGTCTCTTTATGTTGTACAATCAAGGTGTATAGCAGATTTTATTTCCATATATTTTCATTTGCATTAACAGATTTCTCTATGGTTTCACTCATTATCTTTGTTTCATACATATGCGCATTAGCGAGAAGGATTTTCGGATCTGTTTTTGGCATCTTGGGTTGAGTTGGGTATTAGTATTTCATCTCATATTTTGTCTCCTGGAACTTTTATATATAGATATATATCTTCTGTATAAGCTTTCTGTTATCTATATATGGATTTATATATAGATATAGGTATTATATATATATATATATATATATATATATATATATATATATATATATATATATATATATTTATAAAAGAGCACTATAAGCTCAATTTTATTTCATCAAAATAAAAAAGTACAAAACCGGGAAAAGGTCCCAACGCACACACCCTACAATCCCCAAAAAAGAGAAAAAAAATTGGGTCATTTTTCCAAAAAAAAAAAAAAACTTACAACTCACACGACTCAACCACAAACAAACACAAACAAATACAAAATATTAACGATCTAACATAATGATAGAATTTAAGAACGTAGGAATAACATTAAAAAGCAAAGGTTGGTGCAAATAAGATCCGAATTTGGCAATCAGTCCGTCATGCCACGTTGCCTTCACGCTTCGTATGCGTCCGGATCACATTCATTTTAATAATCAACGCGCTTAATTTTCTTAATCCGTAAAACAATACTCGATGACGAGTTATGATGCATAAGCAAGTATATTCCACAAACATAAAGAATTAAACTCAAAAATAATATTAATCCAACCTACATTACGAGCAATATATAAAACAAATAAAATAGCCTCAGTTTCAGCGATTAAAGAAGAACTAGCAGAAAGAGGAGATGCAAACCAGATCACAGCAATGTCATTCCAGTCACGGAAAATACCTCTTATACCAGCTTTTAAAGTATTCCAGGCAGCATCATTATTTACTTTGATGAAAGGAGCAGGAGGTTTACACCAAAAAATTTTAGTAACCAAGTTGTTATTAGAGTTCATACAGAGTTTAAGATTATAAGTAATAGATTTAATATATCTGTTATTAATGTGTTTACTGAAATCATAAACGACAAAGCATTTATTGAAATAAACGATAATTTGCCCAATGACTTGAGTAGGATTACTAGCTATATTATTGAACTTGATATTATTACGGGAAATCCAGATGAACCAAATGATAATAGAGGATATAACATTAAGAAAAGGATGCCCTTTATTGCTCCAATCTCTAAACATTTCAACAATAGAATTGTAGCCATTAAACAGCTCATCCCTACCACTAATAATGAAAAAGTAATTCCAGATTTGAACTACAAAACTACAGTTAACGAATATATGCATTATATCCTCCTCCTCCATACCGCATAAATAACATTTAGACACAATTCTTAAGCCTTTAAGCTTAAGAAGATCATCAATAGGAATGCAATTATGTAATAACCTCCAAGTAAAAAAAGGAAATGGATAGCTTAAGCCATTTATTCCAAGCCCAATCAGGATCTAAACCAACGGGCACAAATTGAACGAAAGCAAGGTCTTGGTTAGTGAATCACCAATTTTCTTTTAATTTTAGGCGGATCTTTTACGTCGGTAGATAAAGGAATATTAGCAATGAAATTAACGGTATTCGGCTTAAGTACATTCCTTAACTTATCCAAATTCCAACCAGAATCTTCCCGAAATCATTAACTTTGATCTTGATTTCTCGAGGCCCACCATAGCGCAAGTAAGAGGACCCAAAGTGGTCCAATTGTCATACCAAAAAGATAAATTACCATAACCTAAATCCCAGCAAATCATGTTCTCAACCAAGCCAGAGACATTCAACATCTCTTTCCAAATATACGAATCATTCTTGGAAGAGGTAATGCATAAAGGATGAAATTACCACAATACTTAGAAGTAAGAAGAGAAGACCAAATAGAATTATTTTCTCTAAAATGAAACCATAATTTCATAAAGTTAAAACGAATAGAGTCGAAATTTTCACGAAACCCGGACCTCCGAGTGAGATAGGCTTACATATTTTATCCCAACATTTCCAGTGTAAGCCTTTTTTCCTACTGACCATCCCACGAGAAAGTCTGTTAAACATAACCTCCAATTTTCGATAATAGCAATAGGGACATTCATCACTTGAATAATATAAAGAGGGAGAGAAGTAATAATACTCTTTAAAAGAGTAATACGCACGCAAAAGACAAAAGTTTATTTTCCCGAGAATGAATTCAATTCTAATCTTATCCACTAAATCGGAAAATAAATTAATCTGTTAGTATGCTTGGCAAATTAAAACCAAGATATTTAAAAGGTAAAGCGGCATGATGACAGGAAGTAAAATGAGCAATCCAATTCGACTTAACGGAAGGAAATATGTTTGGAACCATAAAAGAAGCATTTAGAAGTATTAAAATGCAAACCGAAGCCCTTTGGAAATGATAAATAAGCTTCCAAATCTTTTTTATAGTTCTTTTATTAGAATTAGTAAAGATAATCAAATCATCAGCATAACACAAATGTGAAATACTAAAATTTCCTTTATACACATAGTTAAGAGAAGGATTATTCTCATAAAGCTTATTCATACACTTAGAAAAATAATCAAAAGCAAGAATAAATAAATAAGGAGAAAGTGGATCTTTGATCACTGAAAATTTTATTAAGAAATTCATACCTATTTTTGATGAAATTGCACTTTAAAGAAAGGTATTTTCTTTATTTTGTTGCAGGAATGTAGAATTTAGGTGATAAAAGCAAAAATCATAAAAAGGAGCGGATTTGGAGCGAAAAGGAAAAAAATAATGCAATTTGTCTTTGAGTCACCGAAGCGGCGAGATCGAGCCGCCAGACGGCGAGCGTACGAGGAAGAAGTTCGAAGGATTTATAAGCTGTCTCGGCTGAAAGTGAGGCCGAGCCCGCCGACAGACGAGATAGCGCGGTTCGAAGACCTTCTAGAAGCCTCGCCGACGGCGAGGTAGTTCGTCGCCGACGGCGAGGTAGTTCGAAATGGCGCGGATACATTGAACCTGGACACTTTTTGAAGGGATGCTTACACACCTCTTGGTCTTTTGCTCACCTCTATATATAGAAGTCGAAATTCAGCTTCTAAGTGTGTGTTATAAGTGTGTGTTATAAGTGTGTGTTATAAGTGTGTGTTATGTGTGCAGTTTTGAGTCTTTAAGTGTCAATTTTAGTCTTTAGAGTCTTAATTAGTGACTTTTTAGCGAAGCTTCTTTATCTTGGAAGGAAGAGTCGAAAAGGCTACGAGGAGTACGCAGGGATAAATCGAAGATAAATATTTATATTTATTGTTTTTAACTTTAAATAAAATCCATGCTTAGTTTAGTTCTATGCATTACGAGTAGTTAATTTAGTATTTCTCCTACGTTTATGAAATTAAGTGACTAGATGAACTAAAAATAAAAGTACTTTTAAATATTAATAAATTGTGATAATTTTTACTTAAAACTTAATTTACTTTCAATTGGCAGTTTGATTTGTTAAAATGTGTTGATTATCGACTATAGTAAAAAATACATCCGATATTCGGGGAATTCAAAAGCCTTGGAAGGAGGGTGCGAAATAAATAGGAAATAATATCATCTGGCGTAGAATAGAGCATTTTAGTGTGACAGACTAAAATATTCGATTCGGTTCTATTGTTTGAGAGTCTGAAGTGTGGATGTTAGCCCTCGAGCGAGGAAACGTGGGAGCTACGAAGTGGTAGTCGATATCCTCGCCCTAGCCACGGATTCGGTAATCAAACATAGGATTAGTCGATATTCTTTACACTGGACCAAAGGGTAAAGAATAGGAATGCTCCTATTGTCACGATACCTTAAAATTATCTATTTAAATTCATCGATCACTTAAATTTCTAAATAAGGGGAAAGATACTTTTTCGAATAGTTAAGACTTATTTAGCAATTAGTTTAATTTCTGCACTTTCGATACGTATTAATTTTCTACTTAGTTAAGTTACTCAATTAAAATACTTAGTTTACTTTATTGCGCTTAAATTTAGAATTCCAAATTTTCGTATACTTATTTTAAAATTATTATTATTATTATTTTAAAATTAGTTGTTATTTAATTTTCTATTTCACTGTGGGATCGATAATCGGGACTCCTGTAGAGCACTGTATTACTTGATACGATACGTATACTTGCGTAGCATCCACAACATAAACAATTACGATTCTATACATATAATATAGCGGGGTCAAGTTTTCGGCGTCGTTGCAATTAAATTAAAAATATCATAATATAAAATTGTGGGTCGAGTATTTTGGCGCCGATTGCGTGGGACGATAAGAAAAATTTACTAGAGTAACGGACTATTTTAAAATAATCATAATAAATAAATTAATACTATTTTAAAATTGTATGCACAAATTTGGAAACGAAAATTTAATACCTTACGATTCCGAATTAGAGCGTACAATTAAAAGAATTAGAAAACAAAAGAAACAAATTATAAATTTAACACGAATGGCGAATATTCACGAAATTCCAATTATGAACCAACAAAGACCATTAAGAGATTATGTCGACCCTACATCATATGAAATTCATTTAACTATTCAAAACACGATGTAGCTTGCTAATTCATTTGAACTTAAACCTGCGATTATCCAAATGGTACAAAACAATCAATTTAGTGGTTCACTCTCGAAGATCCTAACTTACATCTTGCTAGTTTTCTAGAACTTTGTGCTTACTTTTAAATATCGAGGAGTATGCGACGATCTTTATAAGACTTAGACTTTTTCCTTTTTCATTAAGGGATAAGGCCAAAATGTGGTAGAATTCGTTAGCTTTGGATACTATTAAAACTTGGGAAGAATTATCACAAAAATTTCTATCCAAATATTTTCCACCATCTAAAAGCTGCTAAGTTTAGAAATGATATAACTTCTTTTTGTCGATTAGATGGAGAATCGATATATGAAGCTTAGGAGAGATTTAAGGAACTTCTTAGGAAATGCCCACATCATGCGGCTACCAGTTGTCGATTATTCGAACCTTTTATAATGGATTAGTAGGATCTTTAAGATCGATCATCGATCTTTCTTCTTTGGAGGTTCATTAATGTCTAAACCATTTGATGAAGCTTATGCACTAATCGAAGAAATGGCAACAAATAATTTCCAATAGCCAACGATAGAGTAAATCAGAGAAAGATAGCCGGCATTCATGAAAACGATGCAATATCTATATTAGCTTCTCGAATTCTTGCTTATATCTAAGAAATTAGATCATTTTGGAATGAAGCTACTCTCCTACTTTAGAAGAAAACTCATACTGGACAAATCATAGAATCTCAATCTAATTATGAAACTTTAAATGCTATTAATAATAGAACTAATAACCCTTATTCAAACTATTATAATCACTGGTTGGAAAACTCATCCAAATCTTAATTAGAATAACACATCTAATCAACAATGGATGAATCGACCTAATCGAGCAAATCCGAACTATAAACCTAATTACCACTTTGGATTTAATAACAATAACCCTCGATTAAAAGATAAGAAATTATCTATGGATGAATTAATTTTGAATATGGGTCATCAACTACAAAATCAAGAAATCAACTACAAATTCAAGGAAATCAATTACAAATTCAAGGAACATCTTTTAAAAATATTGAAACTCGACTTGGACATATTACTTCTTGCGCTTAAATAATAGAATACCTGGAACTTTTCCTAGTAATGTGGAAATAAATCCTAAAGATTAAGGAAAAAAACAAATTAAAGCAATACAAGCTAAAGAGTGGAAAAGAATTAGAACCTCGAATTCAAAAAGAACTTGAAAGCCGAAAAGAGGAAGTGGAAATTGAAAAGGAAACACTTGACAAGATTCGAACTTAGAACATCCTTTAATACCTATGAAAATTTCTGTTGAAAAACCTCCACCACCATTTCCTCAACGACTAACTCAACATAAAAAAGATAAATAATTTGCTAAATCCCTTGAAATATTAAAGAAATTAACAATCAATATACCTTTTGTAGAAGCTTTAGATCAGATGCCAAATTATGTAAAATTTAAGAAAGATATTCTAAATAAGAAAAGAAAATTCACTGATAATGAAACAGTCGCACTTAGTGAAGAGTGTAGTGCTTATTATTCAGAAGAAGCTTCTGAAAAATTGAAAGATCACAGTAGTTTCACTATACCACTGCGTTATAGGAGAAAAATTTTATGGAAAAGCTTTGTGTGACTTAGGAGCGAGCATCAATCTAATGCCTCTATCGATTTTTAAGAGATTAGGATTAGGAAAAATTACACCTACTTCGAGTAACCCTTCAATTAGCTGATCGTTTGGTTACCATCCTAAGGGAGTTATTGAAGATGTGTTAGTAAAAGTGGATAAATTTATCTTCCCGAGTAGATTTTATTGTTTTAGATATGGAGGAAGATAAAGAAATTCCTATCATTTTAGGAAGACCATTTTTAGCTATTTGGAAAAACTATGAATGATGTTCAGAAAGGAGAATTAACTATGAGAGTAAATGACCGAAAAGTTACATTTAATATTGCGAAAATCGATGAAATATCCTGCTTGTTAGAAAAAGATGAATGTTTTCGGATGGAAATACTTGAACATTTACAACGAAGAACATTTTAAGGAATATTACGAAGATAAATTAGAAAAAGAAAACACTGAATTAATTGAAGATAATAATGAAGAACTAGATTATATTCGGGAAAGATTTGAATTTTTGGATAATACTGAAACCATCGACAAGAATATAGTTCCATCGATTATTAAACCTCACTGAACTTGAGCTAAAAATATTACTCGATCATTTGAAATATGCTTATTTAGGTAATTCTTCAACTTTACCGGTTATTATTTCATCTTCATTAAACGAATCTCGAGAACAAAAACTTTTAGAAACTTTAAAAAAATATAAGAAATCTTTTGGTTGGACTTTAGCGGATATTAAAGGAATTAGTCCTTGATACGTATGCATAGAATTATTTTAGATGATGAACATAAACCTAAAGCGAGATCCCAGAAGGAGATTAAACCGATAATGAAAGAAGTAGTTAAGAAAGAAATTTTAAAATGGTTAGATAATGGTATTATATATCATATTTACGACGATGCTTGGGTAAGCCCGATTCACGGTGTTCTAAGAAGGGAGGAGTGACCGTCATTGCCAAAGAAAATAACGATCTTATTCCTATAAGATAAGTTCTTGGTTGGCGTATATGTATTGATTATAGGAAATTAAATACCGCCACCAGGAAAGATCACTTCCCTTTATCATTTCTAGACCAGATGTTAGATAGATTAGCCGGACATAAGTATTTTTGTTTTCTAGATGGATACACGGGTTATCATTAAATACAAATTGCTCCTGAGGATCAAGAGAAAACTACATTTACTAGTCCTTATGGAACTTTCGCTTTTCGAAGAATGTCTTTTGGATTATGTAATGCACCAGCAACATTCCAGAGATGTATGATGTCGATATTTAGTAAGTTAATTGACAATGGAATAGAAGTATTTATGGATGATTTCTCTGTATTTGGAATATCATTTGACACATGCTTAACTCATCTTGAAAAAGTATTAGAAATATGTGAGAAAACAAATTTAGTTCTGAATTGAGAGAAATGTCAATTTATGGTTGCGGGCGGCATTGTATTAGGGCATAAAATTTCGGAAAAAGGCATGGAAGTGGACCCTGCAAAAATTCAAGTTATAGCTAAATTACCACCTCCAACTACGGTAAAAGGGGTAAGAAGTTTTCTTGGACATGTTGGATTCTACAGACGCTATATAAAAGATTTTTCAAAAATTACTAAACCTATATGCCCACTTCTCGAAAAGGACAAGAAATTTGAATTCATGATCGAATGCTGAATGCTTTTGAACTCTTAAAAGAAAAATTAATTACTGACACTTATAATAGTTTCACCTAGCTGGAGAAACCATTTGAGCTTATGTGTGATGTTAGTGATTATCTTTGTAGGAGCGATTCTTGGGCGAAGATATGAAAAGATTTTTAAAGTTATATAGTATCTTAGTAAAACTCTAAATGATCTTTGAAATAAATTATACGATTCTGAGAAGAGAATTATTAGCGGTAGTATATGGTTTTAATAAATTTAGACCTTATCTAATTGGAACAAAATGTATCATGCATACGATCATTACTGCTATCAAATATTTAATGCAAAAGAAAGATTCCGAACCAAGATTAATTAGATGGATGCTATTAATGCAAGAATTCGATTTTGAGATCGTTAATAAGAAAAGGCCGATAATCGAATTGCGGATCATTTTTCAAGATTAGAAAATCATGAATTATCTGATATTGAAAATGAAATTATAGAGAGTTTTCGTGATGAACAACTATATAATATCAATGAGTGGAAAATACCATGGTATGCTGATATAGTAAACTATATAGTTAGTAATATTTTACCACATATGCTAACTTTGCAAAAACAAAAAAAATTCATCCATGATACGAAAACTTATTTTGGGATGAACCATATTTATATAAGCGATGTAAGGATTTAATTATTAGAAGATGTGTACCTTATGAAGAAAGCTGAACCGATTATTCAAAAATGTCATGATTCGATTTTGGAGGACATTTTGGGATCGATAAAGCTGCTTATAAGATTCTACGATACGGATTTTACTGGCCTACTCTATTTAGAGATGTATACGGATATATTAAAACTTGCGATAAATGTCGAAAAGTAGGAAATATATCTAGAAAAAACGAAATGCCTGCGAATTTTATATTAGAAGTTGAAATTTTTGATGTTTGAGGATTAGATTTTATGGGACCTTTTATTCCTTCGTTTGGAAACTCATATATATTAGTAGTCTGTTGATTATGTTTCCAAATGGATTGAGAGCACTAAGCTTTACCTAGGTGTGATGCTTAAGAGTGTTTCGAAATTTACGATGAAAAATATTTTTACTAGATTTGGAATGCGAGAGTGATTATCACCTGACGGAGGAACTCATTTTAGAAATAAATACATTCACAAACTAGTAGAAAAATACAATATTACTCATAAGATATCCATTGCTTATCATCCACGAACTAACGGATTAAGTTGAAGTATCTAATCGTGAGATTAAACGTATTTTAGAAAAATGCAGTAAACCCAAATAGGTTAGATTGGTCTATTAGATTAGACACTTGCATTATGGGCTTATAGAATCTGCTTATAAAACTCCGATTGGAATGACTCCTTACGGGCTTATATATGGAAAAACATGTCAACTTACCGATTGAATTAGAACATAAAGCATATTGGGCGATTAAAGAATTTAATTATAATATGAAGGAAGATTTGGTGAGAAAAGATTCTTTACGATTAAATGAATTAGAAGAATTAAGAAATGAATCATATGAAAATGATCGGATTTATAAAGAAAAGATGAAATTATGGCATGATCGGAAGATTAATCAGAGAAATTTTGAACCAGGAGAGGAAGTTTTGCTATATAATACTAGATTTAAATTATTTCCTGGAAAATTATAGTCTCGATGGTTAGGACCTTTCACCATAACTCAAATATTTTCATACGGAACTATAGAAATCGAAGATCCAAAACTTGGACATAAATTTAAAGTTAATGGACATAGATTAAAACCATATTTCGAAGGTATAAGACCTAACTATAAAGAGGTTTTAATGCTTAGTCGACACGATTAATAATTGAAATTAGGTCGAGGTGACGACGTTAAACAAGCGCTTTATGGGAGGCAACCCATATTAGTTATCTATTTTTATTGTATCTTAATAGTTAGTACATATTATTGAAACTTTACTTACTCAATTATTATTAAGAATCATCACATATTCGAACCATTATGATGAGAAAAGAAATTATTTGATTTAGAGCGAAATTGGACATTATTTTGGAATCTCGCCGACGGTGAGGTCGATACTCGCCGACAGCGAGGTTCGCACTTAAATTAAATTCAGTTTATTTATCGAGCTCAGCGACGGCGAGAAACGTCCGCCGACCGGCGAGAACATGGGAGGCGGTTTTATAGGCGAGTCGCCGACGGCGAGAAACTTCTCGCCAGACGGCGGGAAGTTATAAAGATGAGTTATTTATAAATTGAATGCCGATTTGGACGGTTTCAACACCGATTCCTTTGTGAAAACCCATTCTTAAATCATTCTAGATCTGCCTTCTTCACTAGAATTCATTCCATTCACCATAATGGCCTCCAAATTCTTAGATTCCTCTAGTGCGGAGTGTTTAACCGGAGAAATGTGTGAGTGCGGAAGCGCGGCGGATCTTGACAAGGTTTTGGTAAAGAAAAGAGTTATCAAGGAATGGGGATTTGTCAATCGAGAGATTAGAGAATTCAACTACGAAGATAGAAGAAACGATCGCGCGGCCTGACATGGGAGGTATTTTGTTACACTACGTCCGCTGTTGTTATTCCGAGTTGTGAAAGTGTTCACTCTAACTTACATGCGATCACCAATGGGAATGTCTACGTCCGCGGAAGACGGGTGACGTTTACTCCATCAAGAGTAAATGAATTATTCTCTATAGAAAACACCCCGGTATGTCACTATTCAAATTTTGTGCCTTCTCGATATAATATGGATGAGATATTTCGATATATGAATGATGAACCGAAAGATTGGGAAATTCGTGAAGACGGGTATGTTAGTTTCTCTGCATCATTTTTGAATCCTGTCTCCAAGCACTGGCACTTTTTCATCTCATCTAAATTGTTACCTACTATGAGGGTAAACAAGGTTTCGAAGGAATGCGCTATATTGAATTATTGTATTCAAAATGGATTGTCTATTGATGTTGGATCAATAATTATTAAGTACGCATTAGGTTTAATTGTGCATGGGTCGGTTCACGGACTAGGACACCCATCTACTTATTTTTGCATTATGCGATCGAGTACGGAGTTTCTTATGAAGCTTGGGAAAAGGTTCGATACCTTGGAAGCCGCTTGGTCCTACGAGATATGTTCCTACTTTGGACGATAATGATGAAATTACATTTATCTACGATAGAGCTTCACTGGAATAATCCTATAGCAAGGCACTATTTCAGATAAAACAGAGTTACTTATGAAGAAAATTAAAGGAATGGAGAAAGAAGCTGCAGAAAGTGAGAGATTCGATCAACAATATATCTGATTTATTTGATCACATTGGTCGGAGGATGAAGGAACACTTTGATCATTACGGACACCTAGAAGCTAGCTTTCTTCATTTGCGAGACAGAAGGGTTGGATCATCTGAAGAATCTTCTTCGGACTTTCCATTCGAGCCTTTACATAACTTATTTGTGCATCATCGTCATATCGGAAATATCGAGAAGATGAAGATTCGACATTGAAGAGTAGTAGTAAAGATTTCCATAGTATGTTTGTATTTATGTTATTTGATTTGATTTAGATTTTATTATGTGTGGAGTGATGATTTGAATATCTCGAAACTTAATTGAGATATGCGTCATAGTTTTGTATCAGCATTTAGTGTGTCGTGGATTGGTTTGCGATGCTGATTAGTAGTAAGGATTGGAGAATTGAAGTTTGATTATAGAGTTTAAAATTATGTTAGTTTGTACATCTCATGGATTTCGATATTAAAGTTAATTTGTTGTGTTGTGTGAATTTGTTTGTGTATAAGTAGCTAATCTTCATATTAAATTAATAAATGATATGATCGGAAATATAATATAAGGCAAATCGAGGACGAAAATGAGTGACGAATTTCGGCGATTAAATTTTTGGAATCTCGCTAGACGGCGAGAAAATCCCGCCGACAAGTGAGATCGATCTTGCTAACGGCGAAGGTTAGAGCAAAAATTTCTCTCCGACAATGATTTTTCCACTAGAGTTTTGGTTCAGAAAAATATTAGGTCGCCGACGGCGAGAAAAATCTCGCCGACGGCGAGGTCGCGAAAAAACACTTTAATTGATCAGGTCGAAAATACTATTCATCATCCCCAACCTCTCATTTTCGCAAAAACTACCCTAGGGCTCACGAAATTTCAGATTTAGAGGCGATTTCATCACTCAAAAACACTCGGATTTCATCTTCTCTTGGTAAGTGCTTCACTCACTATGCAAAAATTTTTTATTTTCACCATGTATTTTCTCCACATTGAAAAATTTTGAAAAATCCTAAATGTGGAAGAATTACTCGGTAGAAATCTATAAAATTTGTTTTAATTTGATCTTAGATGTTGTAGGAAGCCTCCTTAGTAATATTAGGAAGTTTAGTGACGATTTTTGTGAATTTCATAGATCGATCGAAAATGGCTCCGCGACAAGAAAAGACGAGTAGATTACGATGCTGGTAGATTTGTCGATGCACGAGCACAAAATTGGTATTTTCAAAACATTCGAGCAGAAAGTGCATTGCGAATCGAGTTTTTAAGAATCCGGGAGGCGAAGTTGAGCGGATCATTAAAGAACGAGGTTGGGAGAATCTCTACTTACATCACCAATAAAGCTCTTGTGGAAGTAGTAAAGGAATTTTATTCTAACATTGCTTCGTAGAGGACGCACCGATAAAGGTACGTGGATTTATGGTTGACTTGAGCGCTTGCTAGAATTAACGCCTTTTATGAAGTTCGGGACGGTCCGAATGAGTACGAAACATTTGGAACTATGCGGAACCTGCATAAGATGTGATAAATTTTTCTTGCGACGGAGTGGAGTTTGGAAGATAAAGCGAGTGGGAAAGAGTGAATTTTCCTCTTTCTAAGTTAAATGCAAATTCTAAAGCATGGCACTATTTTATTTGTTACTACTTTGTTACCTACATATCACCGCGAGTAGAGTAACGATGGATGAAACGGTTCGAATTTCGTATTCGGAACAATAGAAGTATAAACATTGGAAGTGTCATCTATAGAAATATCTTAGCCACTACTTGGAAATGAAAGTGGAGGGGATTGGGACATCTCGGGTTGATTTATGCGATACGCAACTCTCTAGAGTTGAGGCGGCGGATGATGAGGAGTGGATATAACCCATGAACCCACTCGCGGCGGCGATATTAAGAAATATGAGTCTCATGAAGGGTGGAGATCGGGGAGTGAGAAGTTATTTCACTCGATCAAGTAGAGATATACCCTCTGCTAGCTATGAACCTCCCGAGCCTACCACCCCTTACCCTACGAGATGCGATGAATGAGGCGACACTTTGCATAGCGGGGAGTTTTGAGCAGTTTGGAGAGACGATGGGGAGAAGATTTGATCATTTTGATCAAAGGATTGATAATTTGGAGAGGAGACATGATTATGATAGTGAGTACCTGCGGAGACATTCGAGTACGAGATAGCATATCATGAAGTTGAACGTCGCTACGAGGAGTGGAGATTTAGATGTCATCTTTCCGGAATGCCCCGGGTATACTCGGTATCATCCTGCTCGGTCTTCTCGGCCTACGAGATCGAGGAGGGGATGACAATATAGTTTGGGACTTCAATATAGAAGATTAGGACTTTATTTGTTTTGTTTGTTTGATGTTAAGTTATTTTGGAAACTTTTATATGTTTGTAATATTCGGTACTCTATGTTGTGAGACATTGGATGTTTGTTAGATTATTTGCTTGAATTGTTATAGTAGTTTAGTTTTTGTTTTTGTGTTAGTTAATTGCATTTGTTTTTATGTTAAATAGGATGTTAGTTTTCTTTAGTATGTTTTTATTTTATTATGTATTGTTTTAAGTTGTAAAATTGTTAATGTGTTAGTTAAATTGTTTTAATATGTTAGTAATTCATATGTGTAGTGTAGAGTTAATTTTAATTGTTGTATTTAATACTTATCTCAGATTTTATCCTCGCATTTTCTTCAAATTGTTATATATATATGGAGAATACTAACGGTACGGAGTTCAATGAAAAATGAAAAATCCTGCAAAAATTTCAAAGAAAAAGAAATACCTAAACTTCAAAGGTATGATTTATTTACTTTCCTTTTTTTCATTATTTAGAGTAGATATAAAAATTTAAGTTTGGAGGGGAGTAAAATACAAATTTAGTTATTAACTTGTTCTCAATTTCTATTTTCAAATTATTATAAATTGATTTTTATAGCAAATTTTTCAATTTAATTAATATGAATTATTTTATTTAATTATTATAAAAGGTTAAATGAAATATTTCTAGTGCTTTAATTAATTAAATAGAATAAAATATTTGGTTAAAGGGAATAAGAATATAGTAAACTATTTTTAGTAAAGAAAACTATATTCTAATTCTTAAGTATTCAAGTGAAAAAGAAAAGATTGAAAATCAATGAAGTAAAAGCTTTGAAGTATATATAAGCTAAGAAATATTCCTAAGTTTCAAATTTAGGAAGATGAAAATGAAGTTCAAAATTATTAACAGGCTCTCCAGATACAGTAATCCTCATTTAAAAAAAATAATAAGGAGAAGCTTGAGGAGATGCCTTATCAAAAATTGGCTTCATTTGAATTAACCTAAAAAGAAAAAACTTAGATATTTCCAAACTTATGTTTATGGATCAGAATTTTACCTAATAGTGTTTTCTTGAATTTCTTATCATATGAATATCTTAAGTAATTATTCTTTTAAATATAGTCATTCCTGAAATTAATAGTAAGCTAGAAATCTTAGACCTGATAACTAAATAATTTATTTCTAAAAAATTAATTAAATTACATGAATTATTTTTATTTAACTTTATTATGATATTAATTAATATAATTCATAGTTTATTTGAATTGAAAAATCTTACTATAGAAATCATTATTTTTATGTAGTACTTAAAAATTACTTGAGGACGAGTAATAAGTAAGTTTAGGGGATTTTGATTATCGAAAATTTTATTAAGAAATTCATACCTATTTTTGATGAAATTGCACTTTAAAGAAATGTATTTTCTTTATTTTGTTGCGAGAATGTAGAATTTAGGTGATAAAAGCAAAAATCATAAAAGGAGCGGATTTGGAGCAAAAGGAAGAAAATAATGCAATTTGTCTTTGAGTAGCCGACGAGCGAGATCGAGCCGCCGACGGCGAGGGTACGAGGAAGAAGTTCGAAGGATTTATAAGCTGTCTCGGCGACGGCGAGGCGAGCCGACGATAGCGAGATAGCGCGGTTCGAAGACCTTCTAGAAGCCTCGCCGACAGCGAGGTAGTTCGTCAGCCGACGACGAGGTAGTTCGTCGGCCATTGCGAGGTAGTTCAAATGGCGCGGATACATTGAACCTGGACACTTTTTGAAGGGATGCTTACACACCTCTTAGTCCTTTGCTCACCTCTATATATAGATGCCAAAATTCAGCTTCTAAGTGTGTGTTATAAGTGTGTGTTATTTTGTGTTATGTGTGCAGTTTTGAGTCTTTAAGTGTCAATTTTAGTCTTTAGAGTCTTAATTAGTGAGTTTTTAGCGAGTCTTGCTGTACTGGAAGGAAGAGTCAAAGGAGCTGAAGAGTACGCAGGGATAAATCGAGATAAGTATTTATATTTATTGTTTTTAACTTTAAATGAAATTCATGCTTAGTTTAGTTCCCATGCATTCTGAGTAGTTAATTTAGTCTTTCTCCATGTTTATGAAATTAAGTGACTAGATGAACTAAAAATAGAAGTACTTTTAAATATTAATAAATTGTGATAATTTTTACTTAAAACTTAATTTACTTTCAAACTGGCCCTTTGATTTGTTAAAATGTGTTGATTATCAACTATAGTAAAAATTACATCGATATTCGGGAATTCAAAAGCCTTGGAAGGAGGGTACAAATAAATAGGGAAATAATATCCTTGGGTGTAGAATAGAGCATTTTAGTATGACGAGACTAAAATATTCGATTCGGTTCTATTGTTTGAGAGGCTGAAGTGTAGATGTTAGCCCTCGGGCGAGGGGAACGTGGGAGCTACGAAGTGGCGGTCGGTATCCTCCCGGCCTAGCCGCGGATTCGGTAATCAAACATAGGATTAGTCGATATTCTTTACACACAGACGAAGGGTAAAGAATAGGAATGCTCTATTTGTCACAATACCTTAAAATTATCATTTAAATCCATCAATCACTTAAATTTCTAAACGAGGGGAAAGATACTTTTTACGAATAGTTAAGACTTATTTAGCAATTAGTTTAATTTCACTGCACTTTCAATACGTATTAATTTTCTACTTAGTTAAGTTACATAATTAAAATACTTAGTTTACTTTATTGCGCTTAAATTTAGAATTCCAAATTTTCGTATACTTATTTTAAAATTATTATTATTATTATTTTAAAATTAGTTGTTATTTAATTTTCTATTTCCCTGTGGGATCGATAATCGGGACTCCTTTAGAGCCATGTATTACTTGATACGATATGTATACTTGTGTAGCATCCACAACATAAACAATTACAATTCTATACATATAATATAGTGGGGTCAAGTTTTTGGCGTCGTTGCAATTAAATTAAAAATATCATAATATAAAATTGTGGGTCAATCTCCTTGCTTTATACCCTTAGAGGCCATAAAGTGACCATAAGAATTACCATTAATAAGAATAGAGTAAAAATTATTGTTAAGAATTACGTAAATGAGATTACGGAACTCGATATTAAAACCAAAAGCTTTCAAAACATGAATAATGAACTCCCATCTAATAGAATCAAAAGCTTTTTTAATATCCATTTTGAAAATGATATTCCCATCACGTTTACATTTGTCGATGTCGAGCGAAGCTCTTGAACGGTAAGAGCATGATGCGAAATATTCCTACCTTTAAGGAAGGTAGTTTGGTTAAAGCGAAATGATCTTACTTAAAATATTACTGAATTCTATTAACAAGAATCTTAGAAATAAGTTTAGAAACCACGAGTATTAATACTGATTGGTCTAAAAGAATTCCGATCCTTAGCATCATGCTCTTTAGGAATTAAGACAATATTAGAGCTTTTGAAAAATTTTGGTAAATCGATACCCCTGAAAAAAATCTTGTATAGTATTAACCAAATCATGCTTAACAATATCCCAGCAATGTTTATAAAACTCAACAGTAAAGCCATCCGGCCCAGCAGCTTTGCCATCATCCATATTATCAAGAACATTCTTAATCTCATTAATGGAAGGAACATTAGTTAAATTCATATTATGTAACTCCTCATTGAAAGAAAAAACATCCAGATTAATCCTATCAAGAGGACAATTGTCATTAGAAAAAAAGAGTAGAAATGAACTTGATAGCATCATGGATAATATCTTCGTCATTATTTAAAACAGTATCATTAGTATTTCTAATATTAGAAATATAGTTCTGATTTCTTCTATTCTTAATGCATGCTTGGAAAAAGAGGTATTCCTATCACCATCCAAAAAATTATTCCTAAAAGCTTTCTGAGCATAAAAGCTCTCCTTAATATGAATGGCATAAGAAAGATCTTTTTGAGCTTGATTAAAAAGATCCATATTAATAATGTTATTATGATAAAGAACTTCTAAATCTTGAACTCTAATCTCAGCCTCCATAACCATCTTCTTAACATTGCCAAAAACATTCTTGTTCCAATAACGAAGCTTATTAGCAAGATATTTATGCATATACCAAAGTTTCTGTCCAGAATTGTAAGAAAGATAACCATTATTATGAAACATCCAGTTATCCTTGACAAAAGTTAAAAAACTAGGATGCTGAAGCCAGACATTAAGAAAACTGAAGTGGTACTTATTGTTAGACATCTTATTAAAAATCCTTAACAGAATAGGAGTGTGATCAGAAGCATTAAAGGCAAGATGTTGAACCTCAAAATTAGAATATTTATTACACCATAAAGAATTAGCAAAAAATCTATCAAGTCTTTCAAAGACATTACCCCTATGCCAAGTAAAAGAATTACCAATAAAACCTAAATCAAAAGCTCGGCTTGATAATAGCATTATTAAATTTAGAAATAAGATTGATATTAGGAGAAATACCTCCTTTTTTCTCCTGAACAGCAGTAATTACATTAAAGTCACGACCCACAAGCCACGGAGCATCCAAAGGACCAATGGAATTAAGCAAATTCCATAAAATCTGTCTATCCTGCCTAGTACAGCAAGCATATATAATAGAAAAATGCAAGGAGATATCTAAGTAAGAAATGAAAACATGCGGCGAATTTGTGCATGATTGATAATAACATCCACCTTAATAAAATCTTTTGATAGAAACCAAATTTTATTATTAACATTAGCATTTAGCTGAAAATTCCCAATGTATCTGAGATACTTATGATTATTGGAAGGATTTACTAAAGGTTCCATAATACCAAAAAAATGCAGATGATAATTGCTAATTAAATTTTTTAATCTATTAGAAGCATCCTTTTTAGCAATGCCTCTAATGTTCCAAACTAAAGTGTTAAAGCTCATTATCATCAAGATCTTTCTTACCTCTAGTAATTCTAGAAGTAGAAGTAACCTCATTTAAATCATTCTTACCCGGTATCCGATCAATCACGAGCTTCGGGATTTATATAACTCAATTCTTTATTACCTCCGAATTTCCTCCTTACGGAAGATTTTTGAACCAACCAATCTTCTTCGAAGCTCCAACTTGTTCAAAGTATTGGTTTACGTATCCAAATTATCAGCTACTTATATCACCATTAGTGTCTTTTCCTTTATTGGAAAGGGTTAAATCAACATTTTCTATTGCCTTACCAATAATAGGATCAATCATTAAATTAGATTGATTATTATCGATAACGGAATCATTAGGAACATCAATAATCTTGAAGGTCTCATTTAAATCAACATTATATTGCTCAGAATTATCATGACAAATCACTTGAGGAAATTCTTGTTCTTTAGAAGCAGAGGTCTCTTTATCAGGTTTGTCAGGAATAACAATCACATTTGAGTCAACATGATTTAACGAAGTTGTAGAATTAATAGTATGTTCATGCAAGAAATTATTTTCTTTATTAGGAGCTATAGCCTCTTTACTGTAATTTTTATTATTTTTAATTCTCAAATGTGGATGAGCAATATAACAATTGTTTAGATTATGACCGAACATACGATATTTGCTACAATATGGAGGAATATATTCCATTTCAACGATTTGCCAGTAACCAGATCCAGCATCTTCCAGCCAAATAGAGTCACAGAAAGGAGCCAAAACATCTCTTTCTATTAAAATACGCGCAATAGATGGACGATTGAAATTAACTGATGCCATGTCTATTTTCATAGGAGATCCAAAAATCTTGCCTAATGAATATAGAACTTTCTTGTTATAGAACTATAGTTTTAATCCAGGAAACCGAAACCAAATAGGAACTATTGGAGGTTCTTCTTTGGGATTAAAATCAACTGTCCATTTTAGAAGTTTCATATAAACTTTTTCAATTAGAACAACTTTCTTTGAAAATAATTGCATGTAATCGGACTCATTTTTAAGTTTTATCATAAGATTCCTACCATCAATGAGGCCAACACTCCACTTACCTAAAAGCTTAAGATCTAAAATATCTCCGTATAACCTCCATTCTAGGATGCACATAAGTGAACTTACCGATCAGCGTGTATTTTAGTGGCTCTACAAGAAGAGCCGTTTCTTCCTCATTAAAGATTAAAGGCTGGTTTCTTGTTCTTTTTGAGGCTTTCTTTAACAATCCATCGAGAACCTTCCTCCTCGAGCCGATCTACATAAGAGACGGGGAATAGACGAAACATTGTTAGTAGAAGAAGAAGATTCAATATTACCCTTAAGTGCTTCAAGAAACGATGGACGATTGAGAAGATCGGCCATTCTCGAAAGACGGATCTAAGGAAAACGAGATAAGGAGTCGAGCGAAGTTCCGAACTCCGAGCACGGGAGGACGAAGAAAAAAAACCCTAGCAGAGCAAAAAGGACCCTTTCCGTCCTTCAGACTTAACCCATTGATTTCCCATCCTCCCCAGATATAGGAATTATATCCTTATATATATATATATATATATATATATATACATTCACATACATACACAAGAATATATATATCTATAAATATATTCATATATATACTTATTCTTGATACGTCACCAACAAATTTTCAACATCGGACACAAATCTCGAGGCATGACATTAATCTTGGTGCAATATTTTGAGCAAGAAATGTTCAAATCTTGATAATGAAATACCTAGAGCTCCGATTTCAGCAAACTTATAGTCAAACTGAACGTCTCGATGAAACGGACCCAATGATATCAAAACTAGTCCAATCCGAGTCAAATCAAGCCAGGATCAAGTCATTAAACCACTTTTAGAAGCTTTTTCAGACATATTGGAAGGTCAAATGGATGCCTGTTGACCTCATTTTTGATGAGGTCTTCTCTTCTTCTTTTTAGTACTTAGGATCTAGCCTTAGGCTTTTCCTTTGACTATCTTAGAGGACTAGAATTGGGATCCACCACCTTTTAGAGATTCAAACCACTTCTTAACTCCCCGCAAACTCCACAAACTTGACTATAGACCCCTAATCACCTAGAAGGTTGAAATCAAATGTGGAAGTTTAAAGGATGGGTTTCTATAGGACTCTTTGACCTTAGGACTGCCCTGGGTGGCCTGGTCTGGTGAAGGGCTGACTTACATATACACTACATTTATACACTACACTTTCACACACCTCTTAAAAAAAAAAAAAAAAAAAAAAACCACACCCATACCTAACTTGATCTCCTGACACATGTAGGTGATTCACATGGATGGTCCTTAACCCACTAAGCCCTTGGTAAGAGGGTTAGGAACAACGATGTGGATACCTCAAATGAGTCCCTTCATGGCTCATGTGGGCTTTATATGGCTTCATGGCTCAACCAAAATGATTTCATTCCACTTATATTCACCCAATCTTCAATTTTCCAAATTTTCAATTTTCGACCCCGGGACCCTACACTGCTTAACCTACCCAAAACCTCGAAACTACCCAAATTTCTCAAAAATTTCCAAATCATCCAAAATTCTCCAAAATCATTCCTAAACATTTATCTCCACTCAAATTGATCATCCATAGCCAAAAATATCAAAAATTCCAAGAAAACCTCCCAATACCCTCCAAATACCCAAAATACCCCCTTGACCCAAAAATCCAAAAATTCAGAAAATTCTCAGAAAATTCCAGAAAATCCCAAATATTCCCAATTTCATTTTGTTCAACTACACCATGGGCCAATTTTGTCAATTTACCCCACTTTTATCAAAACCCCCAATTTGACCCATTTTAACCCTAACTGAACCCAATGTCAAACCAAACCTACCCAATTGACCCAAATTCTGGTCCAATTCAATTCTAAACTTCAATTCAACATTCTCAACACCAATCAAGACCAAATCCAAGTCCAATTTGATTGACATTTGGATCCGATTTCACTTTTGGCCTTAAAGCCCGATTTGGACCCATGACCCAAACCTAACCCAAACTCACCCAATTCAACTCCAATTAACCCCAAATCTTTTCTAAATCTTCCTTAACATCCCCACAAAGAAAACACTAACATTATTTGCCCAAAATTAGACCCAAACCCCACTCAAATTCAACCTAAAGCTAAAAGGCCCAATTTTGACCCAAACCCAAACCTAACCCAAATGAGCCCAAACCCCAAAATCAAAGCCCAACCAAAGTCAAAACCTCTTTGAAACACTCCCATAAACATTTCTCAACATTAATTTTACATCAATTTCAACCCTAGCCCAACATTGGCCCAACTTGGCCCATTTTGACCTATATTGGCCCATTCACCAAAAGAGCCCAAATTCAACCCAATTCAAACCCAAATCACCCCCAATTTGCTTCAAGTCACTCATGACACATCCATGAGCTAAACCCAACAATTATTTGGCCCAACCTCTTTACAAAATTCCCATCCATAAATTCATTTTTAAACTTAAAGGCCCATTCCTTAAACCATTTTAAAAGCCCGTCTTTTACCACATCCAAAGGCCCAAAATTGGTCCCAAAGCCCGTATGACATTTCCCCTCATCATACTTTCAATTAAACTCAATACCTAAGTCCTAAATTCATCATCAAATCATCCCAAATCAAGCCATATGCCAATTCCCATTAAAATACCAAAATTCACAAAAAACCCTTTTCCATGAAATTGACTTAACTTTCCCCAAGCCAAAGATGAGCCATGAAGCCATGCATGAGCCACATGTGAGCCATGAGAGCCTTGGACACTCCACCATGCCATATTGGGTAAGAAGAGGGAGGGCTTTCCTTAATCCCTAAAGCTCATTAGCCTTAATCATGATTCACCTAAACTTAAATTTAATCCAAATATATTTGGATGGAGACTTCTCCATGCCAAACCAGCTGATCCCTTTGATCCCCCACGAGCATCCAAAGCCACCTTGAAGGGTGCACCAAGCCCAAATGGGTGGATTGACCCGTTTAGACTCAAAACTAGCCATGCCCCATTCTACTTTGGATCAAAGCCTTTACACATGGCAATTGCCAATTGAATGCACCAAACCCCAGCCCTGACCCACCTGACCTTGAGGGTGACCCATGCCCGGCCGGCCGGCCACCACGACCGCCGGAAACCACCGGGCCGAGAGCTCACATGTGAGCCCAAACTTGGAATTCTCACCTGTCGAGCTGCCCCATCCCCAGGTGGCCATTGCGAGTTGTTCTTCTCTTGCCAGAGCAGTCGATCCCGAGACCTAACTCTCCCGGGAGGCCCTCCACCCTCTCCTATTTAAACACCACCCCTTCTCGGCCATGAGAGAGTCTTGAAAAAAACCTTAAGGAAACTGCTGTCAAAATTGTTCCGGACTACTCCCCATACATAGAGCATTTGATCCCCATCGAATTCCGACCAATTCCCCCAGACTCGAGCTCGATTTTGAGTTCGAACTACAGCCTAAAAACCGGGACACTTCTTCGCAGTGGATCAATCTTCAAATTGATTGGTCCTACACCTTTACCGAACAAGAGGAGAAGTTTTCCATCGAAAGCCCCATCTCCAGAGCCACCCGGTTGCTCCGGCCTCCAAGCTTTGTGATCGGGCTTGGTCGAAATCACACCTAGACAATTCACTGGACCGGGAGACTTCATCCGGAGCTTGCTGGGATCCGATCGAAGGTGAAACAACCCTCGGATCGAAGCCACACTTCTGCGAGCAAAGGTATGGCCTCACTCTTCTTCCCGAGCTTCGAACATTCTCCATTTTCATTAAGTCGATTTCATGCCACATAAACTCGTATGGATGTGTTCGTCTTCTCGAGACGAATCCATAGAGCATAAGAACGTTAGATTTGGTCGAGTATCGAGTGAGATCTTGGGCACAGAAGATGGACGGTTCTCGGGTTAGGAGGCTTGGGGACGATGAACGGATGCCGTTCATTTAATACACGCGCGGACGGACGGCTCAGATGGCGTCGGACCAGGAAATGGTACGTGAACCGCGGGAACCGGGCTACTGACTAAGGTGGCGGCGTCGAATGAGAGCGCGCCGCGTGGCCGTTCGGAGATGCCGAGGATGACGCGGCGCCGACTCGGATAAGTAGAAAATTAGGGTTTTTTTCTATTTATTTAATTCCCTGAAGTTGGAAAATTCATAACTTTGTGTAGGAAAATCATAAAAATAAAATAAAAATACCCTCTTGCTTAGTGAACAGAGGAGAATAATGTGGAAAAGAAATCATTTAATTTCATCAAGTATTTTATTTTTAATAATTTATTTACTTGTACGCATTATTTTAATTCTCCATGCATGTAGGAAATTCACCATGGCATGAGACCATAGGGCTTTTGAAGCCTCCGAATTTGGGAACATTCCCTGAATTTTCCAAAGTCGAGGCCATCCCTATGAGAAGTTATTGATTTTTCAAATTCATGTTACTGTTTTGAGTATTTTAATTCTAATAATTAGCATGTTGTGAAATAAATTCTAGGAAAATTTGGTGATGTCCCTTATGACTGAGAGGACCACTAGGAAAAATAGGTTTTGAGTTAGTTCATTTAAAATAACCTTATTTGGCTTAAACACCCAAAATAGATCCCTAATTAATTAGAGTTAACCATACATCAAATTGACTTGAAATCAATTCTTCACCGACCTTTAGGATCGGAGGAACCCTCCATAAAAATTTGGAGTCGATTGGACTTGGTTAGCCCTCCTAAATGGGTTGATTAAGTCGTTTAGTCGATTTGAACTTTAAAAATTCATAACTTTCAAAATACCTTTCAAAAATTCACCAAATTGGTTTTGGAGCCTCTCTGATATTAGGGGGATTTATGAAAATTAAAATTTCAATTTTCTAAAAAAGTTGATTTTTAATATTATTTTAATTTTTTTGATAATTAAAAAATAATAAAATTCACCAAAATGTCACATTTTGAATCTTAATCACATAGGAACAAACCCCATATTTTTCTTAGGTCTATTTAATGAGATATTAAATTTTAAAACTCTAGGGTAATTTTAAAATTAAAAAAATGTATTTTCTAGCATTTTCACTAAAATAATTATAATAAATCAAGGAAAAATCAGAAAATTGCAAAAATTGATTCTCTGATTTCCTTGATATCAGAGAGATTTTTAAAAAATATAAAATTCATTTTTCAACCTTTATTTTATTTTTAAATTAATTAATACTCCAAAACTTAAAATAATTATAATAAAAATAATATAATTCAAAAAATCACCAAAATTGGTCCAAGTGGTCCTACTGGTCATTAGGAATATCCCATAATTTTCTTAAGGACAGAAACTTTCCCTTGGTCATATTATTAAATTTTCCTTGGAAATTCCTATTTTCCACTAAAAATAATTATATAAATAAATTAAATATAGAAAAATCACATTTTCTCCTCTCATGTCTTTATTGGCATATGAGTGAAGTCACATAAAAATTTCAAGTTCATTTGAGCTCAATTTAGTGAGTTATGGAATTATTAAGCTTGAAGGGCAAAATGGTAATTAAAAAATTTTAACCCTTAATTAAAACTTTAGGTTTAATAAAATTAACAAGTAAAATATTTGATCTTAATCTGATTTGGATGATTGAAATTTAAATAATTAAAGGGTAGAAACCCATTAAACAATTTAAAATAATTGAAATAAACCTTAATTAAATAATTGATTAAATTTGGAAGAATAATAAAATTGGAATTATTAAAATAGGGATATTATTAGGAAGAGATTTATTCTTTAATTTAAAAAATCCCTAAATTAATAATTTCAATAATATTTAATTCCTAATTAAAAATGATAATTCAAATTTAAGTTTTAAAATGTTAAAGGACTTAATCATTAAATTAAATTAAAAAGTTAAATTATTAAACTCTTTTTAAATTTTCAATTAAATTAAAAATAAAATTAAATTAAAGATTAAATTAAATTAAATTAAATTAACAAATCAAATTAAATTAAATCAAATTAAATTAAATTAAATTAAAGGAAATTAAATCAAATTAAACTAAATTAATTTAACATCAAATCAAACTAAATTGAATTAAATTAAATTAAAATAAAAATCAAATAAAATTAAAATTAAAATTAAAATTAAAATTAAAATTAAGATTAAAAAATTAAAGTTAAATTAAAATTAAAACTAAACCAAATTAAATTAAATTAAAGTTAAATTAAATTGAATTAAATAACATTACCTAAGACATAAAGAAATTAAATATAAAGCGAACTTGAACAACTATTCCAAATTTAAACCCTTTAAGCGAAGTTAAACTAAATCATAAACGATTTCGATACCAATTTGCCCTCGAGAGCTTTGGTTATCATAACACCTAAACGGAACATTAAATGAAATGCTACTTCACTTATAGGATATTCGAATGTCCTAGATTCGACGAGCGAAGATAACAAAACTTGAATTCCGGACGATTAATTCATTTGTATGATTAAATTCGGTTGGACTTAAAATAATCCTATCAATATTGAAAAGATGTTTAATATTCGTCTTAAGCACTTCCTCGATATGATAGTATACTCATAAGAACGAGTTGAACTTAATTGTTCTTTGATGAAGAAAATCGTCCTCGAACCAAAACACGAAGACACTAGACGTCATAGGAAATGACTAAGCTATAGGATTAGGAATTTGGTAGAAAACCATAACCCTTCCCTTAGCTTTACCTAGGAACTTGCTTAATTATTCTAATTATGTTTTAAGTGCAGCTTGGGATGACGGGAAGACCCTCCAGGTACGCTTTTATTTTATTGCAATTTACCTTATTGTAATTTATTTAATCGCATCGCACTTACTTTTATTGCATGATAAACAAGCGTTGCATGAAAACCCACACCTTTAGGATAGTCCCTAAAATTGAAACCAAAACTAAATTAAAAGTCATTACAAAATAAAATTCACCGCCACAACATTTCAAAATATAAAACAACTCAAAATTTAATCACAAACGAGAACACAAAACTACAATTACAACTAAATTAAAACGTCCTGTTGGATGATCGGGAATACCTCGGATGATGTAACCTAAGTGTTGCTAACGGGATTTCCGCGGTCTAAATGAAAGTGTGGAACTCATTCGATTGAGTTTAGCAAATTCATACGGACTAAGTGAATCCGATAAAAATAACGATGCCGGAAGGATGGAAGCGTGGGATCTTAACCGGTGTTGTTATAATCAACTTTAAGATTTGTTTTAATTAAAATATTAAAAATACTTGGACTTTAAGATTTTCTCTAAACCAAAACACTTCTCTCATCTCCCGATTTATGACTTCTAGAACTAAATCTCTCGCAACAACAAGGAGCTCGGAGCATGGTGAGCGAGCACGGCCATCGTCGTCGGTAAAGCCGAAATCCACATCAACAAAACTTTCTTAGAATTAAATAACCAATCCATAGGATTTCGAGGTAGTTTGCTTAGTGCAACATAAATCCTCAACTCTTCGTTAGGCATTTGCATGGCAAATTAAGCCCTAACCGGTCTTAGGACTCCGAGGTAGTCGTCCGATACGACATAAACCCTCACATCTTCGAGGCTATTTGTTTGATCATGTCTTATGAATATAAGTCCTAATTAATTAAAATTGGCAAGATCAAAATATTAAATAAACATTAGGACTTTCCTAAATCTAAGCCAAACAATAGGATAGTCGGGAAATTACCGAAGTTCGCTTCGAATCTGTAATTTCTCCTACTTTTCTTCCCTTGAATTACCAAAATAAAATCTTCCAAATTTAATCCATTCCCTATTGAAATTCCAAAATTCAATCCCTTGAAAACTTAAACTTTGAAATTCTTGAGAGCGAAATTATTGATTATTATCGAGAGTTTTCTTAGGTGATTCCGTCACTTAAGATGTAATTAACTATAGGGGCTTGCCCTTATAGGGAATTTTAAAGAACCAATGTAATATAAACCCTGTTTAATGTTTTTATATTAAGCAGGGGAATTTGTCGGCACATAAAATTGTTTCGCAGACCAAACGGATGTCACAAATCTTTTAGTTTATTTAATCGAGCCCCACCATCAAGCAGTGTATCTATCCTTAAGGATAGATACACGTTTTGTAGTGCGGTGCTCGTTTATATAAACTATTTGGGATGTGAGATCAGTTTGATTTCATATCTTAAAATCTTCAAATTTAAAATTATTTTCAAAATTAAATACTACTTTTCAAATTATTTATTTAAGTTAAATTAAAAATTCGCCGACAATGCCGACACTAGCAAGCCCATACTCAATTCGAGCGTCTTGACAAGATGAATTCAATGAGCCCAAGATCACTCAATTCTGACATTATTAAGGCCATCAAACGCCCCTTAAACACATTCTGATCGAGAGGAGCCTTCTGAACCGTACGATCAAAATGGTTGCATTAATTGCACCCAGAACCCTATAAATAGACCTCAAATATCACATGAGAGAGGGAAAAAAAATAGAGAGTCTGAAGGCTTGAGAAGAAGAAGCAGCTCTGCATCATTGCCGACCGCCGTCGATCACCATCGATAGCCATCGACCACCGCTGGTCGTTGTGGACCACTGTCGATCGCCGGGGACCACCGTCGATTGTCGTCCACCACCATCATCCATATACCGTCAGTCGACGTTGTAATCTACATCATATAATTATCCTTTCCCGTCTGTGGGACGAGGGATTTCTGTAAACATCAATCAATAGTGGATTCTCGCAACTGGGCCAGGCCCCATGGTTTTTCCCTCTACGGGTTTTCCACGTAAAAACTTCTGGAGTCACTGATTGTTCACTTTTCATCTGTGAGCGTGTTGAATTCTCGTACAACGCTAAGACGATAATTTGTTACTCTACCGCCGCAAATTTTCTAGCACGCATCAGTTTGGCGCCGTCTGTGGGAAACTCTCATTCCCACCACTGAAGTACTTGTTCAATTTTTCTACTTGGAAAACAGTAATAATATTCGGGACAACAGAGCAGCTCGCTCCAACACCCATCATTCCAGAGAACTGTCACGTAGTCAAGGGCGACATGTTTCTTCATCTTCCCGTCCTGGAACACGATATCCCACCAACGAGGGGCTTCGGGTCCTTCATGGAAGAACGGATACGTAGAATGGAGGAGTCTCAATCGCATATCTTACAACTTTTATGTGGGACCCAACAACCACCGATGAATGAAATTCGTTTACCTTTAAATCCGCATCCTACAAGAAACATGCCCGAAGGAATTCGTACTGACCCGCCTCCCCAAGAAGGAACACTTCCCGTACCAGGTCGTGATGCTGAACTCTTAGACACAGCAAGTTTTACTCATCTATCTCATGCAGCTCACCTGGCACCACCACATCTCACTACCTTTCCAAATGATGTCATTCGTAACGAACTATGTCGCCTCGTCCAAGAAGAGTTCCCCATCGAGAAAAAGGATCGCTTCCACACTCACCATAACATCAATGTATCCTCTCCCTTAGCGAATGCGGTCCTCAAACACCCCATCCCAACTGGCTTCAAGCTGCCGAACATTGAAACATATGAAGGAATAACTGACCCTTATGAACATATTGATCATTATCGAACCATCATGCACATTCAACGTGCCTCTGACGAGCTTTTGTGTCAAGTGTTCCATGTCACTCTTAAGGGACAAGCTCGAACCTGGTTCTACTCTCTGCCGGGGGGCACTGTAAACACTTTTACCGAGCTGGCCAGACAATTTGTGGAGCAGTTCATAACAAATCGACGAATCATCAAGGATTCATCCCATCTATCAGGAATTCGTCAAAGTGAAGGAGAATCACTCAAGGACTACTTCAACAGATTTTCTACTGAAGCCCGACAGATTCCGGGAGTAGATCCGGAGTTACTAAGAGGAGTCTTTCTTGGGGGACTCCGCCCAGGACCCTTCTACTCTATCACTTATGTGAGAGACAGTTCATTCTTATTTTGACCTTGTGCACCGTGTTGAGGCACAAATCTCTGCATATGAGACCATCATTGCTCACAAGGAACAATTTGAGCGATTGGGGGGCAAGCATAAGAATAACGTTGAGGATACCAAAAATTCACAGCGAAAAAAATTTAGACCACAGGGGAATCATGAGCAACGATCAGAAAAAGAATACACGCCACTCAACACGTCTCGTGTTAACATCTTAATTGCCATCAAGGATGAAGATACTGTCAAGTGGTCAAAGCCATTAAGAAATCCAAATGGTGGAGATCAGTCACAATATTGTCATTTCTATCGTGCAAAGGGACATTCAACAGAAATATGTTTTCAATTAAAGGAAGAAATTGAACGTCTGATACGCCAAGGACATCTGGGTCGTTACTTACAAGAACAATGTGAGAGAAACCAGAAAAGAATCGTTGAAATTATCAAATGAGAAGTATACTTCCAACTCATCTTATCTGAGTAAAAATTGGCTTATAAACTCTTAATTTTAACAAAATCTTCATGTTTTAAAATTTCATTTCATTTAATTTTTTTTTAATGAAAGAATTTTGTGTTGAAAGTCCTCTTGATGAAAAGAGGTGATATACCCCTAGAAGTCGAGCCCAAGAGGCAAGACTCGACGGAAAGATACGGTACTCCTAAAAGTCAAGCCCAAGAGGCAAGACTCAATGAGAAGCTACCATGCCCCTGGAAGACGAGCCCAAGAGGCAAGTCTTGATAGGAAGCTAGTAGTGGACAGGGTCCTCACTAGAAAGACTCCATGAGAGCAAGTGGTTGACAGGGTCTCCACTCAAAGACCTCAGAAGGCTACAAGCCTCAGAAGGCACAGGTACACTCAAAGACCTCAGAAGGCTACAAGCCTCAGAAGGCACAGGTACACTCAAAAACCTCAGAAGGCTACAAGCCTCAGAAGGCACAGGTACACTCAAAGACCTCAAAAGGTTGCAAGCCTCAGAAGACACAAGTGTATAAAATTCGTCAAAAGGCTACGATTCTCGGAAAAATTTGCACAATTAAGAAGCCGTAACACGTCGCCGTGACGCACCGCGGCAACACATCGTCGCGGCACGATGTCCCGGCCCAACGCATCAACACAATGCATTGCCCCACCGTGACGCCCTACTGCAACGTGTTGCCCTGATGCATACCGCGACGTGCCACGGCAACACATTGTGCAACTGCAACGTGTCACCACGACGCACCGCCACAACACTCCATAACAACGCTCTCTCGCGACGCGCCGTCGAAACACTCCACCGTGACACTCCTTCGCAATGCGTCGCCACGATGCCCCGTCAAAACGCATCGCCGTGATGCCCCGCACGACCCTCTGTTGCAACTTGTCGTCGCAACGCAATGCGCAGCCGCAGTGACATTTAGCCGCATCGCGTCACTGTAAAGCACCGCATCAATGCGACACTTCATCGCAACACATCGACACATTACATCACCGCGGCGCGTCGCCGCGACGCTCCGCCGCAGCACACAACCGCGATGCGCCACAACGACGCTCCGCTACGACACATCGCAACGACGTGTCACCGCAACGCGTTGCCGCATTGCGCCACCGCGACGCATCGCCGCCACACGTCGCCATATTGCACCACCTCGACGCGCCCCAGCAACGTGTCGCCGCAACACTACGCCACGATACACCGCCGCAACACATCGCCCAACTGCAACGACTCAACACTTCGCGTCATCACAACGCCACGCCACACGATGTCACCATGAAAACCCGCTGCGATGCTCTGTCGCAACACATCACCGCGACGCAACGCTACGTGTCATCGCAATTTGCCACGACGCGTTGCCGCGACGCTCCGCCGAGAAGCTCCATCGCAACGCGTCACCGCGACGCTCTGCAACAACACGTCGTCGTGTTGCATCCACCGCAACGCGCTGCCACGCGTCGCGACGCTCCGCCGCAACGCGTCGCGACAACTCTACCCCCCCTCCTTTAGGCCTATTTATAGGCTAAAAAATGTTTTGGGTCATTAAATGCTCATTTATTAAATAATAATAATAATAATAATAATAATAAAATTAAACAAATAAAAAATTTTCAGCTGCCCTCCGGTTCAGCTTCCCCTTCCCCTTCCCCTTCCGGTACCATTTATTAAACCTTTCGCCCATCCCGCTTCCTCCACCATTTCCTGTCATATGGCACTTACACGTAATTACAAGGATCATCAAAGCAAATCAAGGATTAAGAGCTGGCAATGCGTTGCTTAAAAAATACCATATATATACACTTACACTGATTATCAAAGCAAATCAAGGATTATCAAATGCTGGCAATGCACTGCTTAAAAAATACCATATATATATTTATATAAAGATTTAAAAAAAAAAAAAAGAAGGGGTGATTCAAATATTGGTATTTTTGGACGACAAAATTGATCTCGCCCAAAAATAGAGGGGCAATTGATACGTCACCAACAAATTTTCAACATCGGGCACAAATCTCGAGGCATGACATTAATGTCGGTGCAATATTTTAAGCAAGAAATGTTCAAATCTTGATAATGAGATACCCAGAGCTCTGATTTCAGCGAACTTATAGTCAAACTGAACGTCTGGATGAAACGGACCCAATGATATCAAAACTAGTCCAATCCGAGTCAAATCAAGCCCGGATCAAGTCATTAAACCACTTTTAGAAGCTTTTCAGACATATTGGAAGGTCAAATGGATGCCGACGCTAACAAGCCCATACTTGAATCGAGCGTCCCGACAAGACGAATTCAACGAGCCCAAGATCACTCAATTCCGACATTGTTAAGGCCATCAAACGCCCCTTAAACGCATTCTGATCGAGGGGAGTCTTCTGAACCGTACGATCAAAATGGTTGCATTAATTGCACCCAGAACCCTATAAATAGACCTCAACTCTTACATGAGAGGGGGAACAAAAATAGAGTCTGAAGGCTTGAGAAGAAGAAGCAGCTCTGCATCATCGCCGATCGCCGTCGATCACCATCGATAGCCGTCGACCACCGCTGATCGTTGTGGACCACTGCCGATCGCCGGGGACCACCGTCGATTGTCGTCCACCACCATCATCCATATACTGTCAGTCGTCGTTGTAATCTATATCATATAATTATCCTTTCCCGTATGTGGGATCGATAGCCGTCGACCACCGCTGATCGTTGTGGACCACTGCCGATCGCCGGGGACCACCGTCGATTGTCGTCCACCACCATCATCCATATACCGTCAGTCGCCGTTGTAATCTATATCATATAATTATCCTTTCCCGTCTGTGGGACGAGGGATTTCTGTAAACATCAATCAATAGTGGATTCTCGCAACTGGGCCAGACCTCGTGGTTTTCCCTCTACGGGTTTTCCACGTAAAAACTTCTGGAGTCACTGCTTGTTCTCTTTTCATCTGTGTGAGTGCTGAATTCTCGTACAACGCTAAGATGATAATTTGTTACTCTACCACCGTGAATTTTCTAGCACGCATCATTTACATTTATATAAAGATATATTAAATTCCGGGTAGGCATTTTCACCATATTTAGTTGCAGGTTTTTGTTTCCGTGCTTGGTTGCAGCAGGTGGGATGAAGGATTGGCATATGGAATATATAGATATCCTGTTTTGTTATGCAGTTCCAAAGTTTAGATGTCTCTAATATATATATATATATATATATATATATATACATATATATATATATATATATGCTTATATTAAGCTGGATGTTGATTTGTGGAGCAGAAGGCAGATGTAATTTTGGCGTTTCAGGCCCAATTTCCTCCTATCGACTGATCTCTCATGCTGATTTTAGTTTGCTGCTACTATCTGATATGGAAGACTTTTAGAGCATCTTATTTTAGTCCTCTCAGGATGGTGAATTTATCAAGTTACAGAATTTAGCAATATTTCCTTTTTGGCTTTGGTTTCTTCTGGTCGATGAATGTTTGCTTTCAACACGAAGATGTCTCACTACGATGCTTGGTATGGTTTAGCGGACATTTACACGGTGATATACTACATTTTTTATGTTTATTTGCTTGGAGAATATGAGTATAGGTGCATTTAACTTTTCTGTGTTGTGTCGACTTACTTCGATATTACACTCATGATTGATTACTGTGTATCGCTTAAATTACCTTATTCTCTTTCGGATGCTCGTCTAATGTCTATTTTTATGTCTTATGTATGACGTGTATCTAATACTGAGACGGCTGCTCGAGGGGACTTATTTTGCTGCGGGAAGGTTGTCGTTCTTGTTCGATGTGGTTGAAGCACTATCACATTTGCCGTCTATGTTTTTAGATACTCTATTTTATTCTCTTTTGGGTGGAGTTGTATTGTGGTTGAGGAACCCATTTCAGTGTGCGTAATGTATTTTTTGCTTCTTAGATCCGGGGATCCTCTCACACCCCAATTTTTTGTAACCACCTCCATTATTAACGCGTACGGAGCCGTATAATGCTCCTTTCCCTTTATATATATATATATATATATATATATATATATATATATATATATATATATATATATATATATATTTGAAAAGAAAGTTTAAGATAAATATTAGAAACACGTGAATAAAGTTGAATGTCAAATATTAAAATATAAATGATGTGAATAGCAAACATAAATCTTTTGTGAACCTTAACCTAGAATAATAAACCAACATTAGAAATTGAACATATCAGTAAAACTCAATGAAGAATGCCAACTTAAGACAAAAAACATAAAGCATAACTTTGAACCTAGAACACTTGATTTGCATATTGACCGACAAACTATGTGATTGAACTAAATGGTGAATTAAATATCTAATCTGTAAAATAAATCTAAAATTGACTAATATAAATAAAGGTGACCAACACTAGGTTTATCAACTTTTAACACTAGGGTAACCAACTCAAAAAGAAATTTAAGATCAAAAATACCTCTAGAATAGTCCAATCTAGTTACCTGGGTTAGACTATTGGGTATCATTAGTTTATGCTTAGGACTAGAACATATAAAACAATAAGTTTGTAACTCCTTCAAACTATACAGGTTCCTAAGGATGAAGTGACAGTTGATTACTAACAACGGCACATCCAACCAGCTAATAAGCAAGAAGACATAAATTCGTCATTGCTATGAAAATCATAAAGATTTATTTCTTATGTTTGGTTAACAATCTTAGGATGTTGATGAAAGTTGTGTGCATCTTGATTGGAGGCATTATATCGAAAATGTATGTTAATATATCTGTTTAACCAATTATAGGATTTAAATTTACATTAAAGTTAGATCGTAATTTCGATCTATGAAGTCTTTTAGCCAGTCTTGTCCCTTTATTTTAATAAAACTTTTAAAACGAACTCCTGTCGATTGCCAAATTAGGTAAGTTGTTGGTCTCATTAAAATATATATTTAATTAATATGCATATATATGTGTGTGTGGGTGTGTGTGTATAATTTTGAAAAGTAGCATTTTAATTTTAAAAATACGAGACCGAACTGATCTCATATATTGAATAGTTTAAATGATCAAGCACAACATCGCAAATGATGTACCTATCCCGATGAATAGACGCATTACTTGATAGCGAGGCTCAATTAAATAAACTAAATAATTTATGACATTTGTTTTAGTCTACGAAATTTTTTTATGTTGACCAACAAGTTCCTCTATTTAATATAGAATATTAAATATGGTTTATATTAAGCTGAGTTCCAAAGTTTCCCATAGAGACAAGCTCTGTTTTGCCTTCAAGAATTTCAAATTTCAAGTTTTTAAGATTAGACAAAGGAAATATAAAAGGGGAAAGATCAAGTAGGAACAATTATTTTCAGAATCCAAAGGGAGATAACTAGGGGGTGTCACTGATCTTAAGGAGAACCTCGGTGACTTCCCAAACTATCATATGGTGTGGCTTAACTTTTGAAGAGATCATTATTAGATGTTTCATCTTGTCAATTTTAAATTTTTTAAGGCTTAAGTTTGCATGATACTGATCATACAAATAGTTTGGAAGATATGAGGGTTTACATCGTAACGAACGACAACCTCGGAATCTTAAGACGAGTTAGGACTTAAATTACACAACATGATTGTGTAAAAGCCTAAAGATAAGTTAACGATTTATGTCACACTAGGCGGACTACCTCAAAGTGCTATAGCTTGTTATTTAAACTAAGGGAAGAATTTTGTTGTTGTAGACTTTTTTGCTCTCTTAAAGATGTCCTTCTGCAGGTCCACATCGTGCTGTCCACGGTGTTTGCTTTAAGCTTCTTGTTGATGTAGAAGCCCTAAAATATAAGGTTCAAAAGGTTTTACCATTTATATTTTCAATGTTTTGGTTTTGTTGTTGTTGTTTTTATTCAAGTGTTTTATTTGGGGAAATTTTAGTTTAATTAGAGCGACACCGGTTAGGATCCCAGGGTTCCCTCATTTTGGTACCACTATTTTCTTTCAGATTTACATAGTCAAAACAAGTTATTAAGCTCATATAAATTGGGAAAATCTCGTTAGCAACCGTAGGTTTCCTCATCAGAAGGATTCCTATAATCCAAAATGTGTGATTTAAGGGCGTTCATTAGGTTTAAAAGTTTATGTTTAATTTTGAAAATGTGTTTTATTGTTTTTTGTTTTGAAAATATTTAATTTTAATTTTGAAAAATTTTATCTTACTTTTTAAAGTTGTTGTTTTGGTTTTTTGAAATGTGTTTCAACGCACGCATAATACATTAAAGCAAAAGTAAATTGCAGAAATAAGTGACAGTAAATAAACTGTAAATGCGTACATGCCATCTTCTCGCTGCTCCTGCTAAAATGTTAGCATTCATAATCATGTATATATTTCAAAAAAAGCAACTAATAAGTAGCAGTGAAGCTCTAATGGTTTATGTTCAAAATAGACCCTAATTCATAACTTGGTGGGTCCCTAAAGATTTTTAAGGTGATCTTATTTGACAAAGCATAATAAGTTCAATTGCTCATAAAAAACATTTAAAAGATTATGAAAGTGTTCAAGGTATGTCCCTGAACAACATTTGAGAATCTTCTGAAATAATTCGAGTTCACTTGAATTTATTATGTTTCTGAGGTTCATTGGGTTTGACCTATCCTCAGTATTTATATCTCAATTGACCCATGAGAGAGGGAACAGGAATGTTTGAGCTTGGAGTGTTTGAAGGAGATTTAACCATGATTTATTTTTCAACTAACCCTCAAGTATCTTTAAATTAAACTTAGCTCACTACGAAGTTTTTAAGACATTGGGGGTAGATGTGTAATTTAGGAAAATTCACATCAAGAAAATTTATTTGAAAGATTAACTTATGACTTAACCAATGGTCCAAAACTTTAAAAATTAGTAGGGTTTCGACTTCCTGATTCAAGTCTCGAACATTTAAACCATTCAAGTTAATTTGATATTCCATCATTCAACAATTGTTTTACCCTTCTTTTCTAAAAAGAAAGGAGGCTAATTGGTTTCTACCTTTTACCCTCATGCTTCAATCACCTTAGAACATTTAGGCTCAAATATTACCTTTTAAACCCTTAGCTTATCTTAAATTTTAATTAAGGGGCGGAAAGGTGGAAATTATGATTTTGCCCCTAAGGTTCTTATCTTTATAAATCTTTTAAGTTAAAATTTGCTGACATATCTTTCATGGATTAATTGAGATACCAGAGAAGAAATCATATTTTTCTAATAATTATTTTAATCCAGAAATAGAAATTTACAAAGTTAATTCATTTTATCAAACAAGGTAAAGTTTATGTCTTTGGGAAAATTATTGGAGGTTAATCTAGGTCAGAGAACCACATGGATTAAATTTCATGAACTTTTGAATTATATTTTAATTTTTATAATTATTTATTTATTTTGGGAATTAATTAAATAGAAAATATATTTTTTTAAAATGAATTTAATATTTTTCATTGATCTCTCTAACTTCAAAGAGCTTAAAGAAATGTACTTTGTATTTTTGTGATATTTATTTTATTTTTTATAATTATTTTAGTAAAAAATTAAGAGAATACATATTTAGGCATTTAAAAATTCATAACTTTATTTAGAAAAATAAGACAAATATTCTAATTGATCCAAAGTGGTTAGGGGACAATTAGAAACATTTTGATGATTTTTTGTATTTTTGTGATTTTTAATTATTTTAAATTATTTTAAATTTGAAAAATATGTTAAAAATGAACTTTATATTTTAATATTGATTTTTTTTTTGTTCCCCTCGTCACAAAGATCACTCCAAACCACTTTTTATAATTTTCTTAACTATTTTTTATTTATTATAATTATTTTAATGTAAAAAATCCTTTCTAACTTGAAAAATCAACTTTGATAGTTAAATCAACTCATATTAATTAAAATTTTTACAAAGGGTTTTACTGTGAATCGATTTTTATGATTTTTTAAACTATATTATATTTATTTATTTTATGTGTTTTAATGACTTAAATCAAGAAATTACATTTTAAAAATAGTTAAAATTAAGTTTTATTTTTTTTATACTTCTCAGTGAACCTACTAAAGCATATTCTATATTTTTTATCTTTATTTTAATTTATATAATTAATTTAATCAAGAGGGGGACTTAGTTTTAGAAATTATGGTTTGTAATGTTAGAAATGTTCTCTATCATTAGAAAAAATAGAGAACATCCTAATGACAGAGAGAACAAACCCTTAAAATTTTATATTATGTTGATTAATATTTAATTAGTTATTAATTAATATAAATTTTGTGGTATTTAACTAATTTAAAAATAAGTAAAAATTATTTAATTTTTATTTTTGTCCACATAATTCCCCTCTATTCACTGAGTACAAGTGTATTTTTATTTTATTTTTATGATTTTTTTACATAAAGTTATGACTTGAAGTTTTCTAAATTATTTAAGTAAAAAATAGGTTATTTTCCTACTTAAATATGTCGTCTCCACGTCCCTCCTCGGTAGCTCTGAAAGATGACGCAGCGCGCTCCCATTTGATGTCGCGTTCTAAGTCAACCGCCATGCATCCCACTGTTCATGAATAGATCTCTCGTTCGGCGCAATCTAGTCAGTCCGTTCGATACACACGCGATCGGACGGCTCCTGGCCTTCATCCCCAAGTGACCTAACATGTAAAACATTCATTTTTTAAACCTGATTTCTCCTTAGATTCTCAACCAAATCATGTAGGGTATTTTTACACCATCATCTACTCAAGACAAACGTATCTATACGGTTGATCATGTATAAAATACAAGTTTGTTTCACGAAGTCTCAAACTGAGTCCAAAATTAGGGAAAATGGTTCATAACTTTGTCTAAGAGGTGTAGCCTCAATTGGAATGGTTTTACACTTTTTTTGTGGTCTAGCGAACCTCCTCCAAGTGTTACTTTGAACTGGGGTTGGAGCTGTGTAGGACTTCCTTCAGCAGGTGGCACAACTTAGGTAGAAGTTTCGTACAGAGAGCTCAATTATTGAGGATTTCGGTGGAGAACTTCCTCTCTTGCTTTGGTAAAGCTCAAGAGTCAATCAATTTGGGGAATTGATTGAATACCTGGGATGTCAGTAAAAAGACCTAGATTTCTGGTTTGAAATTAGGTCTAACTAGACGGAACTAGGGCAAAAAAATGGTGGAGATCTCTTGACTGGTAGAGGGTCTGGAGAAATTTTGGCAGAGTTTGATTAAGGTTTGTGCACACTTACTATTTGTCCATGGGGGTGGTTTTATTTATATCCATGGCCATGGTGGCCAACATGGCAAGCCAAGGTGGCAAAGAGGTCGCTTAGGTGGAGGGAAGCAGTGTTCCAATGACCAATTGGTTTAAGCCAGCTTAGGTGGGTTGAATTTTGGGTTTTCCCTAATTAGGAGCTCTCAATCAAGGAGTTTCCTGATAGCTGTGGTGGCTTCCCAGCCAGGGTAAGGTCACCTCCAAGTTCAGGGAAGTTAGGGAGGTTGAGTGGTCAAGCTAATTTGGTCCCAAGGTGGCTCCATGGTAAAAATCTAGAGTGGAAATGAGGTTTGGTTAAGTTGAGTTAGGTTGGGTTCAAACCCTTGGTCACATGGCTAAACTTGGTTCCAAGGTGGTTAGAGTTAATCCTAAGACCCTTGAGCAGGTTTTGGTGAAGTCAAATTGTTGGTTTGCGACATAAAACCAAGGATAGACTTTGCATGAGAAGGGTAAATCCAAGTGGAGAGGGAAGAGGGAGTGGTCACCTTCACTTGCCAAATTTGGCAAATTTGACTTTATGATGCCAATGGAAGGCTCCATTAGGGATTTTATACAATGTATGAACCGATGGAAGAGTTTCATGCAAATGGAATTTTGGATTTTATGACTTTTAAATGAAAAAGGATAACATGCCTAATTTTGGTAAGATTTCATGTACGTGCATGGTATGCTTCACATGATGCCATGATGGGGTGATTCAAATTTCATAAGATTATGAATAATTGATCCTTTGTCATGTGGCTCAAATAGGGCTTTTAAAAGATATCCCATGGGCTTTTGAAAATTGTTTATGCAAGTGGGCTTTTAATCATGCATGAAGGACTTTACACTTTGGAATTGATTATGGTCCAATCAAATTGGGATTGGTTTGATTGAAATTGAATTTGCACTTTAAAATTAGGTAAGTTAGGAGTGAATTGGATTGGGGTCCAATTTCATCTATTTGGTGTAATTTGGGGTTTTTGGGCCTTTAGGGGCAAAATTAAGATTTTGGTCAAAATTTGGTCAAATTGGGCTCATTGGGTGGTTTGGATTGGTTTAGGGGAGGTTTTGGAATCACTTGAGAGGTTTTGGAAATTTTTGGGATATGAGCATTTTGATATTTTTTGCAAAACTAGGGATATTATGGGAAGTTTTAGGATATTGTGGGGTTTTGATCACTTTGGGTAGTTTGAAATGGTTTGTCATGATTTTTGGAGAGGATTTGAGGATTTGGGCCACTTGTAGAAATTTGGGGTTCCATGGGCATTTCGGTCATGGGTCTTAACCACACTTAACTACCTTGGGACCAAGCCTAGCCAAAGAGCAACCCCTTTATGAACCTTCAATTATTGATCCCGACCATCTCAATCAATGACCAGAGTCTTGGGAATATCCATATGAGGTTCTTAAAGAGTAAATGAGGTTGGTCTAATGGATGTGATTTAATGTTTTGGGACAAGTGGAAGTTGTGATGTGCTTAAGTGCGTGAAAGACCAAGCCCTAGCCACCCAAGGTTGTCCTAAGTCTAACAGTCCTATGAGGATTCATCCTTGAACCCTCAAATTTAGGTCTCAACCTTCAAAGTGCTGGAGGTTCATGATCATTCATGTGTGTTCCAAAGAAAGCAAGGAAATTGTTTGAATTTCTTTGTAGGTCTAGGATAGTCACAAGGAAAGTCCTAGGGCTATATCGCTAAGCTCTAAGAGGAAGGAAAGACCTCACCAAAATTAAGGTCAACAACTCCAAGTCTGTAAAATTAAGACCTCTTAACTAAAATTTTCATATCAACCCTTCAAAAACTTTGCAAAACTTCAAACCATTCTCAAAATTCAAACATTTTTAAATTGCAAAACTTCAAACATTTCAAACTTTAAATCTTTTCAATCTACAAATCTTTTTAAATATTGAATCAACCCTTCAAATCAAAAGTTCTCAAATTAAAATTTTCAAATCAATCTAGTTAAACCAAATCAACTCAAATGAAGCTATTAAAACCAAATCAACTTAAATCAAACCATTAAACAGTCAAAACTAATTTTTCAATTCAAAACCAAACTATTTCAATAAACTTGTAATTATAATCCTTAAGGTACACCTTCTTCCTTAGTTTGATAACCCTTTTCCGGGCCTTTCAATTACACATCGTCACTAGACTGTAACTCTGAGTCCCAACTTTTTTCTTAAAAGAAAATCCTTTCAAATCTTAAAGCTTCCTCATTTAAAAATTTCTTCAAAATTTTAATCTTTTCATCTGAAAAAATCAACTTTAAAATTCTACATAATATAAGTCAATACTTTAATTGAGATTTTCTCAGAGGTTTATAACCGTTGGGATGTAATTAATTATGAAGGCTTGCCCATTATAAGGATACTGGACTCCAAAATAAAATATACCCTATCTTGCACCCGTAAAGTCGGGGGAAAATCTTTGGTTAATACAGATGCATAAATTTTGATGATTTTCTTCGTCTGAATGATTAAATCAATTTTAAGATAATATTTTTATCTCTCAATATAGTGAATTGATTTTCAGTTAACGTATCTGATTATTTAAATATAAATCTTCAAAGATCTATGGTGGACAAATCATCTTCATAACAAAAAAAATTCCTCAACATCTATGAAGGTCACCCTATTAAAAACCTCCACACTTTTTTGTGTGTTTTCTTTGTATAATTAACGCATTCTCGCTCTTTCATATTTTCATCCTCATGTTCATTATAAGATGATATGGACTATAAAGGGATGTCTAATTTACATTTTTTAATTGTAATGTAGATGATTATTAGTGAAATAAATATTATGTTGATCTTATGAGGGCCAAATATTTGTGGTGCAAAACTTTTATGTGTTGCTAGGCAGTTCTTGCAGAGTCACTACTTGTTAAACCCCACCTTATTAGCAACAATTCTAGAGCATGTCATATACGACATGTTGATGTGATGTTATTCAGGCTCCAAAGTAAGTATTTATTCTCCCTCTTTGTATTGTGTTCTGTGATCATTCTATTAGGAGTGTAATTGAGCCAAGTCGAGTTGAGTTTGTCATGAAGTGGACTTAGACTTGGTTGCATGATATGTTGCTCATGTTCAAATTGAGCTTGAGTCAAGCTTTCAAATATATGTTTAGACTTAGCTTGCGTAAAATTTTTAATGATTATACTTAATTTTTACTTGATTTGTTTATATTAAGTGACAAGCTAAAAATTATAATAAATATTTAGCATTTAAAATAAAATTAAATGTAGATTTTTACATAATCTTTTATATAAGATTAGTAATCAAGCTAAAAATATAAGCGAGTACTTAAGTTTTATATAAAGTTATTAACAAACTATTTTATATATATATAAATAAGCAATTAACTAAATTTTAAATTAAGATATATCTTGTTTATACTAAGTAGAATAATATATAAGTTTTAAGTTTATTATAATCAAATAACATAAATATCAAATAATAAACAATTTTCTTTAAATAAAAAATACGAAAGTATATTAAACCTATATATTGAAACAAAATTATAATATGTTATTATTAAATATATATTAGAAAAGATTATAGTTAACAATTTTTTTTAAATAATGTATTATATTATACAACAAAAAATGTAACAACATGAATCTCGAAGTAATCTTACGGATCATATAAAGAGTATGCCGAAGAACCACGTTAACACAGCTAGAAAATCGAACCCTCGAACATCGCGTCATTCTATCGGATCATGGACCAGCCAAAGGAAAGCATATCTGAGCGAATGAATGCAGTATACATGAACCATGTATAATAGTATGAAATAGTCTTCCTAGTTGATTACGGGCCACTCACAGAAAAAAACAACAGTCGCTTCATCCCCGTGAAATAACATTTTGCCTGAAGGAAGGCTGTAATTTAGATTATGGCGATACATTCTTTGCCCGACGGAATATACCATAACTAAGAATAAGGTCTCTACCAAGGTTTCCCTAAGGAAAGTCAATTGAAGACTTACCGACCGATTGAATGAATCTTTGTCGCTCGATGGCGGTCAGCTAACCAAGTTGTACAGACATATATATAAAGTGGTGAAAATAGCGGTTACATATTTGAAGCAGTGCCTATAGCGATTACTAAAGTCAACAGATCCAGAATTTTGTTACAAAAATGTAAAGATGCAATAGCTCATAAATTATTATTAACGTCATTATTTAATTAGGGACAAACATGTAATTTACTAGTTATAGGTACGGGAGTCATCTCTTCAAGAGGGACTATTGAATCTATTTCAAGGAAATTGATATTATTTATATTCTCTCTCTCTCTCTCTATCTCTCTTTCTCTGTTCCTCTTATCTGACAAACGGTCAATCTCTTAGGTGTGGAAGGACATTTTGAGATTCAACATCCTAAAAGATACAGTGAGTATGGAGTCATGCCTTCAACAAGAAGAGGAGTTTGTCACGGAGAAGGAACACACTTAGGAGAAACTTTTAATATAGAGTCCATTAGAGAATTCATTCAATAACAAAGTCAGGAACATCAAGATTGAATGACAGGGCACTAACCTTGATTAGCCTAGTAAAGGTTAGTCAAGGAACACATAATCACCACTAACCTTGATTAGCCTAGTAAAGATTTTTTAATCAACGAGACTTTTGATGTAGGGCAAAAGGATTCATTGATCTAAAATCTCCAGGAGCACCGTGTTGTCTTTATCTGGTTGGTCGCTGAGATGCCAGACATTCCTATAGACATGGATTGTCATCACCTCAATGTTAGTTTAGCCACCCAACCTATCAAACAGAAGATCAGGTCGTCAGCCATGACCTTGGCCGAGCTAATTTGCGAGGAGGTACATACACTAAAGGAGGTGAGCTACATCCAGAAGGGTCATTACCTTTACTGGATTTCTAATGTAGTCATGGTGCAGAAGTCCAATAGAAAATAGAGGATGTGCGCGGACTTCACAAATCTAAAGATGGCTACCACATAATGAGAATTAGTGCACTGATAAACTTTGGAGTTGGACATTCAATAATTAGTTTCATGGATGCTTCTCCAGCTACCACCAAATCAAGATGCACTCGACCAATGTTGGGAAGACTGCTTTTATTACGAGTGAAGGGTTGCATTGTCACAATGTAACGCCCTTTGAGATAAAAATGTTATGTCTACTTACCAATTTTTTATGAATGTAATATTTTATGAGCAAAAAGGAAAAAATAATATTGAAGTCTACGTTGCTATGTTTTACTTAAAAGTAGGTTGGCCAAACAACAGATACATGACTCAAAAACCTTTCAGGCACTCAAAAAATACAACATAAAATCAAATTCATTAAAGTGCACATTTAGAGCATCAATAGAAAAGTTCCTGGGGTAGCTTCTGTTGCCCGAAGGAATAAAAGCCAATCCAAAGAAGGTGACAATCCTGGATATGCTTTCTTCTCAGAATACCAAGGAAGTACAGAAGTTGACTAGTTGGATAACAACACTTAGCCGATTCATCTTCATATTTGAGGATAAATGTGCCAATAAAAATTGAATGATCGACTGAATTTGAGCAACCCTTTCAAAGTCTTAAGCAGTCACTAGCGTCGGCTCCATTGTTACAGAGCCCAAAACCGAAGGAAGAACTTTCACATATCTGGGTGTTGGCCTGGAAGCCATCAATTTGGTCTTGGTTTGAGAAGATCTAGGAGAGCAATACACCATCTACCATACTAGTCAGGTCCTCAAAGAAACCGATATCAGGTATCAAATAATGGAAAATGTAACATTCGCTTTAATTTTCACTAATCATACACTCCGGTCGTATTTTCAAATGCACACGATCAGAGTAATTACTAACCATCTACTCAAATATGTACTAACTAGATTGAACTCTTTGATCACCTTATAAAGTAGGTCGTAAAGCTTAGTGAGTATGATATCATGTACATTCCCCGGACTACGACTAAGCCTCAAGCCGTGGATGAATTCTCGGCCGTCCAAGCTCTTCGAACATGGTGAATCGAATGAAGGAGCTAAAGTTAGTAATCAAGCATGGAATCTACAAGTTGATGGAGCCATAAACGAGGTGAGTGCAGGAATCGAGATGGCTCTATGATTAGAGAGCTTCTATGTTTCGGTCGCTCTCAAGTTTGAGGTTACAAATAACTAAGCCAAATATGAAGAGTTAATAATCAGAGTACGCTTAGCCCTAAAAATTTGTTTCTAACATATGTTAGTAAAATCAAATTCTAAGTTGTTGGTGAATTGATTCAATGGATAATTCGAAGCTTGAGATGAGATGATGATCAAAAACTTGAATGATGGGAAGTTTGTGAACTTTCACATCAAACACATTGAACAAGAGGAAAAATACTTAATCTTTTGTTGAAGAACATATAATTTGGATAAAGACGCCATAAAGGCTCTTCTAACTAACCATTGAGGAGTTATAAACAATGGAGCTGGAGGATGAAGAAGCAAGAAGTTGGATAGATGCCTACACTCACTACTTGAAAACTGAAATGATCCTTCAAGAAGTGCATAATATCTCATTATCAGAGAGAAGCTTTTCCGAAGATAAACCATCTTATTATTCCTAAGGTGCGTGAAAGTAAATTATTTGGAAGAAATCCTCTGAGAGGTATATTATGGCGATTGTGGTAGCCATTCCGATGGGAAACTTGGGATCATCGAGTTAAAAGGCAAGGCTACTTCTGGCTGACCCTCATAAAGGATGTTGAATAACTCTTCGAGGGTTGCAAGCAATGCCTGAAATATGCTCCATTGCAGCACCAATCGACCCAAACGTTGCAATAGATTATTAGTCCCTTTCCATTCGTTATATAGGGGCTTGATATCATTGGACCATTTCATCCTTTAAAAAGGCATACTCACTCGAGTTACCACAAAAGTTGTCTAGAATTTTATTTGAACATACATTATCTGTTATTATGGCTTACCTTTAACAAGCCCAATTCATTGATCATGATGTAAGAGATTTTTTTCAAATTCAATAAATCAACCTAAAATTTATGTTCGTGTATCACCCTTGGACGAGCTGACTAGTTGAAGATGCAAACAAAATCATCCTAAATCTTATAAGGAAGAAGGTTGAAGGTCCAAGAGGAAATTGGACAAACTTGCTCCCATCCATCCTATGGGCTGTCCCGACCACGCGATCATCCATAACTAGATAAACACATTACTAGCTTTCTCATGGACTGAAAGAAATATAACCGATCAAATACAATCATGATAGCTAGAGAGTCATCATTGCAACGTTCTTTAGCAAAGAGAATCTCAATGATTGGCAAGATGTGAACAGTGAATAGTGAAGGAACGACGCTTGCCCTCTATCTACAAAAAAAAGTTTGAACCAACACAATACTTTTACAAGAAGAGATGAAGATAAGTACTGCTCGATACTACAAGAAGTATGTCCGAGAAAAATATTATCACCCAACGATCTAGTTCTAAAAAAAGTTGATCCAACTGCACGGAGGCAAACGATCAACAAGCTCTATCAGATTTGGACTTGTCCATTCATCATTGATCAACAAGTTGCCTCAGAAGCTTACAAGCTAAAATCATACACTGAAAAAAAGATTCATGGGAAGTAGAGAAGAGACGATCTTAAAAAATTCTTTCCTTAAAATAAATTGCATTATACCGATGTTTAAGAAAAAAAGTTTTATGATTATTAATACTTGTGAATTTATTTCACATGAACTTTTGTTTTATTGTCGTACACTCAAGAAAGAACTAATTGTGCTATTACAACCTCAGATTTAAACAATGGTAAGAAAACTAAAAGGTTGATTGACCGCATGTCGAAACGAGGCTCGAGGAATTATAATACTTAAAAAAAAAGACAACCAAAAGAAGCGCTTTGATGCTAAGTCACATAATCCAGAATAAAAGGCAAGAACAACCATATGAAGCATTTTGACACTAGGTTGCGAGGCATAAGCATCAAATTTTTTCAAGTTGAGTCAATTTTCTGTGGTGATTACCTTATCAGTATTGATAAAGCTCCGAGAAGGGATATGAGAATACCACCCTGGAAGGTTGGGAGCTCTCCGGTTTCTTATTCTCGTTCTATGAAGGGCAAATCATCGTAGTTGGAAGCCCGAAGAGCCTATGTAGCACCTTCTAGTTCACTAGTTTTTACTGCTTGATGTCCTCGTCTCCTGCTAAAATTGGTTGAAAGGCAAGAAATTTGAAAATGAAGAGGGTAAAGTGCTGATTGCTCCCTATTTATATGGAAGACCAGTATGGAATTCAGGGAGTACAATTACTTATACCCAATAAATAAATAATCTCTTCATTGCATTCTCTTATTCCTATTGCAATTGTCACTACTTAAAAAACAAGAGAATCAAAGAATATACAAAATCTAGCTAAATGAATCACGGATCATATAAAATCTACCAAAGAACCACGTTAACACAGTCAGAATACTGAAGCCTCGAACATCACCACATTCGATGACCATGGGCTAACCAAAGGAAAGCATATCCAAGCTCATGAATGTAGTATACATGAACGGGAGACAACCACATGAAATAATCTCCTCAACTTATTTTGAGTCACTCATAGAAAAGATAAATGGTCGCTCCATCCTTCTGAAATTGCCTTTTACCCGAAGGAAGGCTGCCTTTCAGATTAAGTGGTATATCCTCTGTCTGATGGAATAAACCTTCACTAAGGATAAGGTCTCTACAAGGGATTCTATTAGGAAAGCTGATCCAAGACCTACCGACTCATCGAACGAATCTCTACCGACCGATGAAGACCAGCTAACCAAGTTGTGCAGTTATAAATACGAAAGCGTTGCAAATAACAGTTACAAATTCGAAGCGATGCTAAGAGTGGTCACTATGGTCAAAAGCTCCAAAAGTCAGTTAGAAATATGTAATGATGTAATAGCTCATAAATGATTTGTAACGTTCCAATTTAATCGGGGACAAAATTGTAATTTATTAGGCCCTTCTTATGATTTATAACTAGGGGAGTCATCTATTCAAGAGGGGCCGGGGCTATTGAATCTATTCCAAGAAAATTTGTACTATCTTATATTCTCTCTTCTTCTCCCCCTCTTTATTCCTATCTTCCGACCAACACTCTATTCCTCGGGCGTGACCCAAATGATATTTTAGCATTCAACACATATAACTCTAGAACATTTAACATGTTATTTGTTGAATAACAAACGATTTTTATTCCTAAACATTAATAATCGAGTTAGACTCTGTTCAAATTTGACTTATTTAACATTTGAGTTTTATGAAGATAATCAAAATTTTAATTTACTAAATTAAATAAACATGAGCAATCCGACTTCAAGTTCTTCATCAAGTATATTGATTCACTACAACCCTGCTTTTTATGTCCCCTTTCAAACAACACCTTTATTATTTTTGTTACATTCTCATGATCATGTATAATTTCTACATTAATGAAAATTACTCAATGAGATAAGAAAATTATTCTTATCACAACGTTTTAAGAAAAAAAAATCAAAATTTTATTATATATTTGATTTAATTAAATATGTAATTGGAAATAGATTCTCATTTTGTCATTTAATTTCTCAAGAGAGAGGAATTATGGGACTAGTAGGGCTGTCAAAATGGCTCGTTGTTCGCGAGCAACTTGTGTTCAGCTCGTTAAGAAGCTCGTGTTCGGCTCATTCGCTAAGTTAACGAGATGAACAAGAACAAAAAATTATTCGTTATTGTACGGCTCGTTTTGACTCGAAATATTCTCATCAATTTTATATATATATATATATATATATATATATATATATTATGATGTGTAGTATTTTTTAAAAAATTAATTGACTACAAAGTTAGAATGATTTATAATCAATTAAAACTATTAATTAAAAAAATAGAATAAAAATTATTAAATTAGATTCAAATGTCGTTTAACATAAATAATAATTTTAAATCTTGACTCAATTCTTAACATCTTATAAGTATATGATTAGGGTTGTCAAAACAACTTTTTGTTCGTGAACGGCTCGTATTCGGCTCGCTAAGCAAATGACCCGAACACAAACACATTTTTAAGCTCGAAAAATACATGGACAAACAGAGCTGCGCCTCGGATCGTTTACACACTAGGGACTAGAATGTCGAATATTTGGGAAGAACAGGCGAATCTGGACTAGCTAGCGCTTAACCATTCCCTTAAAAATCCACGTAATATTAGACACGTGGCAAAGAATTATTGGCTTGTAACACAGTCTCTCGCTCCCCATTGGTCCACTTTAGAAGTTCCACGTCCCAAAAATTATTTGAGCCAGGGATCAATCGATGGTGCTTCGGTTTGACGTCAAGGCATCCCCTTCTTCGCCTTCCTGCTCAAACCCCTCCCGTCCTCGTTATCTGTACGCGGGCGGCAAACGAGAAGGCCCCGACGGTAAGGCTACTTGAGTTCATCGGAGTACGGATTGGACGGAGCTCCACCGGAGTTTCAATGGCGCGTTATAAGGCGGATTTTCTACTTTTCGCCATCCTGTTCTCTCTCGCCCTCGCCTCCCTTGGAGCGTAATTAGATCCCGCTTATCTGTCTTGCCATTATTCTTCTCTTTACTAGACAGATTGTCTCATTCTCTTTGCGGCTTCTCCAGGAAGAGCTACTATGAGGTGCTGCAGGTTCCCAAGGGTGCTTCCGATGAACAGATAAAGAGAGCGTACCGGAAGCTTGCGCTCAAGTATCACCCTGACAAGAACCAAGGGAACGAGGAGGCCAATAAGAGATTTGCGGAGATCAATAATGGTAAGAAATCACTAACTATAATTCTCGTGGTTTCTCTGCTGGAAAGCGAGCGAGTGACAGTTTATTTGGTCTGTTTGATTTCCGTTTGTTGATAGCTTATGAAGTGCTGACTGATTCGGAGAAGAGGGGTATCTATGACCGATACGGGGAGGAGGGCCTCAGGCAGCATGCCGCTGGTGGCGGAAGGGGTCCCGGGATGAACATTCAGGACATCTTCAGCAGGTATAGATCCGTTTTCGTTCAATTGGTGCATAATTGTGCGACTGTTTCTATTTTTAGCGATGATGTGGTTCAAATGTTTTCACTTACTGCCCTTATCATTCTTTTGCTGATTCCTAATTTGTTGCATTGGTGTGAGTTATATGAGATATTGGATTATTTTGCCTTAGTCTTCAGGAAATTTAAGACTTTTGATGTAAACCCTTCATTCGGAACCGGATAATTAGATCTCTGGTTATTTAGTTTCGTGATTGGTAATCTACGTAAACGTGTCATTTGACATTTAAGGATTCTAATATTTGAAAAGTCGGCGACTCTTAAAACAAGATAGTAGCATATCAAGGGCTTTAAGCTCTCATCAATTGAAGATATAGAAGCAGGTTGACTTAGAAATTGGTAATCTACGTATACGTGTCTTTTGCCACAGCTGTTTCTATGATTCAAACTCGTGATCTGTTAGAGAGAATAATTGCAGTTCAACCACTACGCAAGGCTTGCCCTCTACAATGCCACTTTCTATTATATCTTGGGGTCTCCTGTCAACAAGATACATTTTTGAACATTGCTGCTTCATTTTACGGGCTACGATTTAGCTATAAAATGATTAGTTCATTCATTTTTCTTTCTCTTAAAATAATAGTTATATTTACATAACTTATCTTTGATATCTTATAGTGCTGGTCTATTGTTGTTCTTTTTATTATTATTTAATTATTTTAATTATTATCATTATTATTACTTAGTATTATTTTGCCTATCTTTCATGTAATTTTACTGCTTAATGAATTACTGTCAATTAATAGTTGAATTAGGAATTGGACATTGATGAGGAAGACTTGAGGTAGCTGTACTAGTGTATAGACCGACTTGAGCATGCTAATGTTTCAGTTTGTGGAACACAGATTACTATAGGATGTGTGTAGCTTAACTAAAGCTGACTCAAGTGGACAATTATTTTAACATTCTTTTTGAAAAACTTCTATCCATATTATTATAGAGATACCCCCTTTCCTTCTTAATTGCCCTTCACTTCTATTCGTCTTAATGAAATAATAATGTAAAAAAATCATGGAAACCAAATAAATTATATTTTTATATTTAATGTTTGGCTTATGACCAAAATATTCCTTGAAATTGTAAAATCAAACCTCTGTTGATTGCTATCATTTTTTTTATGCTTGATTAAGTTATTTTCTTGATTTTTACTTGGGAGTGATTGTGGTTTTAAACCCTATTGAAAGATGATAATAGAAGATTTTAAGGGTTTAATCATGTTGATTAATGGGAATAGATTTATCATTGAGGCAAGTGGATATAATCAAGATGACTAGGTTAGGAAGTTAAAAAACGTATCATAGTGTGGTGTTTGTACAACATAATACGAATGGATGGAGATAGAGTGGCATAGGTAGGATTTTTTATCAGTGGGGTATAAATTGATGTTTTTAAAAATTTCCTTGGCAATATCTCATTATTGACATGCCACTAAAAGTTGTCATTCAAAATTGAAAGAATAAAGGAGTCACTAACCTTTAAGAAATCTTCTGTGAATGTCAATTCTCCTCGGTACTTTCACAAATCACAAGTCCTTATGGAGACACTTTTATGAAAAACATGGAAAAACCCAGCATTAAAAAGTAGAGTTGTCATGGTAAAACTTGAGAAAAGTGTGTTACAAGGTTCACATTACAACAACATCCCACTAATGTTAATGTGGTCGAATTATAGTTGTATTAGATGTTTTTATGATTTGAATTTGATCAAGGTCCACTTCCACAGACTTATGAAAATAAATTTGAGTAAAGGGTTTAGTAAATTTCTTATAGAATTTTGTGTGAAGTTCTTTTAAAATGTTTTGTTAACAATTTTCATAAAAAATTTAAATTCATAAAGCAAATCTTTATCAAGGATTAAAATCTATTGGCATAAATTTATTAAATAACTATAAAAGATTTCCTTTAAAATATATATATTTTTAGAAATATTTTACTGACAATGTAAGATATTTGCTTTATATTTGATGACAATGTAAGATATTTGCTTTATATTTGATCATGCTGAGAGTCATTTCTTATTGTGTCAGTATATCTTAATCCAATGTTTCTGAAATAAAAATTCCTCATGCGTTTCAGCTTCTTTTGTAGGCTTGTAGCGTGCCTCTATAGCAATCATCCTCCATGAAAGCTCCTAGTACATCAAATCATATCTTTCAACACATTAAGTTATAATGCATGTTTTTTGTACTATTATGTAGAAATAAGGCTTTCATGATGGTTATTCTAAATCTTTTGTGGAGTTAAGTTTCTTACTATATAACTTTGTACTGTGGGAACTGTTAATAATAGAGAAAGAGAAGGAGAAAAGAAGAGACAATGTAGAACGGCTAAGGTTTCAATTGCGTCCCTTAATCACCTTACAAGAGTAAAAGATACATATACATAATAAGCATGAAAACTAAAGTTCCCTTATGTAGGGTAAAATAATAGAAGTCTATAATATCTAACATTTCCTCTCAAACTCACGATGCATCAAGAGAAATCATCGAGAGTTTGCTAGTCAAAAAACAAAAGTGTTGAGTAGAATGCGATTTGATGAACACGTCTGCAAGTTGCATGGAGGATGAAATATACGGTGAGGTGATGGTGCAATGTTGAAAGTGATGACGAGTGAAATGACAATCAATCTCAATATGTTTGGTGCGTTCATGGAAAACTGAGTTGCGGGCAATTTGTATAGCACTCTTGTTATCACAGTACATAGAAGTTGGGCTAGAGAAAGAGACACTCATATCAGCAAGTAACCAACACAACCAAACAATTTCTGCAGTGTTGGATGCCATGACACAATACTCAGCTTCGGTAGAAGAACAAGAGACAACTGCTTGCTTCTTACTCTTCAAAGAAATAAGAGAATCTCCTTAAAAAAATACAAAATTCTGTGTTAGACTTACGATTGGTGGAATCACCACCCCAATCAGCATCTGAGTAGGCATGTAACTCCAAGACGAAGATGCAAGAAAGAAAGACTTTGAAATTGAGTGCCCTGAAGATAACGAAGAATGTGAAGAACAAATGCCCAATGAAATGTAGTAGGAGAGGTAACAAACTAACAACATGTACAACATAAGCAATATCAGGTCTAGTGATGGTAAGATATACTAAGCTGCCAACAAGTGTACGATACAAAGTGGGATCAGACAAATGATCACCATCGAAAGAGGTATATTGAACATTAAGCTCAAGAGGGGTAGAAATTGTCCGAGAATCGGAGAGACTAGCTTGTTCAAGGATGTTGCCAATATACTTTGATTGGGAAAACATATAACCTCTAGGAGAATGTTGCCACTTCAATCCTAAAAAAATATCGAAGAGTATCCAAATCTTTCATCTCAAACTATTGAGCTAATTGTAATTTCAACTCTGCAATCCCATTATCTTCATCCGCAGTAATAATTATGTCATCACTATATAAAGAGAATATGATACGACCATGGGAGGTACTTTTGAGAAACAAGACAATGTCATGTGAGCTAGAATGAAAGCCAATAGATGCAATCACAATAGAGAACTTCCAAACTAAGCTCGAGGAGCTTGTTTAAGGCTGTAGAAAGCTTTTTGTAATTTACAAACTTCACTATGATTATGAGAGACACATGGTGGAGGCACCAAGTAAACTTCCTCTTGAGGATCACCATTTAAGAATGCATTTTTAACATCTATTTGAGAGATATGCCACTGATGAGTAGATGTAACTGCAATAAGAGTACGACTAGTAGTCATTTTGGCAACAGGAGCAAATGTTTATTCATAATCCATACCATATTGTTGAGAAAGTCCCTTAGCAATCAAACGAGCTTTATATCGCTCAACAGACCCATCATACTTGGTTTTGATCTTATACACCCAATAAAAACCAAATGCACGTTTTACTGAAGGAAGAGAGACAAGGTCCCAAGTATCTGCCTTGTGCAAAGCATAAAGTTCTTCTGCCATAGCTTGCTGCCAAAGAGGATAAAGGACAGCCTCTTGATAGGAGGAAGTCTCAGACAAATTGTGAATGGAGGTTAAAAAGGAAGCAAAAGAAGTAGAATAAGTGGAGTAAACAAAATATGACAATTTATTAGATTTACAATCACATTGAGGGTAACGAGGAAGAGGAGGAACCACAATCACAGAGGGTTCTTCAGGAGTAGTAGGGATAGGGGAGCAACAAGATCTGCAGAACTACCAGTGTCAACTCTGCAAAACTCAATATCAAATTATTTGGATGATGAATCACATGATTAGGTGCAATATCAGTGTCTGTGTGAAAAGAATCAATTGAGATAAGATTAGACTTTGTAAGTCTATGAGAGGAAGGAAGAATTGAGTAAAATGATATATGCTCAAGAAATACAATCTGATGTGTGACAAAAAGTTTTTGAGTGACAGGATCATAACAACGACATCCTTTATGACCATCACCATAACCAAGAAAAATACAGATTGTCAAACACGAAAATAATTTATTACGTTGTACATGAGGAAGAAGAACAAAACATGTAGAACCAAAAACTCTTAAAGCGAAATAATCAGGAGCGTGACCATATAGTTTTTCAGAGGGAGACAAACCTGAAGTAACAGAGGATGAATTTCTGCTAATAATATAGACAACAGTAAGAATAGCTTCCCCCCAAAGTTCACTTGGAACAAAACCAGACAAAAGAAGGGAACGAGCAGTTTCAACAATGTGTCGATGTTTCCTTTCAGCAACTCCATTTTGTTCAGGAGTGTCAGTACAAGAAGTTTGAAGTAAAGTCCCATTAGAGACGAGTAATTCAGAGAATTTAGTATATGTATATTCACCTCCCAGATCACATTGAAAACACTTAATAAACAACATTATGTTCGGTTTTGACGAATGCACGAAACATATGATAAATATGAAAAAATTTAGAAAATTTTTTTCATAAGGTAAATCCAACAATAATGAGTATAGTCATCAATGAACGAGACCTAATATCTAGATCCACCTTTGGTAAGAACAGATGATGGACCCCATACATCAGAATGAACCAAATTAAAATGTGCAAAATAAAGTGAAACGCTTTTAAAAAAGGGTAAAACAGAAAATTTAGCAAGTTTAAAACCACAAAAATCAGAAATATCATGAGTTTTAACTCGCTCAAAACTCCTGTAGAAACTAAATATGTTTGTTGAGAAGAAAAGGCATGTCCAAGACGAGAGTACCGTAGATAAAAGTTAGAAGATGATGAACTCAAACGAAATGATAACATGTCAACACTAGAAGCTGCAATATCTGGAACTTTTAACTCATCCAGAATAGAAAGTCTCCCATTCGTATGACCTGTCCTAATCAGCCTCCTGGATTGGGGGTCTTTCACATAGCAAGAGGTGGAAGAAAGTAAAACTGAGAAACCAGAACCACACAATTGACCAACTGAAACAAGATTCAAAGTAAAATTGAGGATATAGTAAACATTTGAAAGAGATAAATGTAGTGTGCATACAGACCCAGTGTCTGTTAATGACATATGAGTGCCATCAGCTGTCATGAATGATACACGGATGATGCATGATGTAAGGATACAAATGATTTAAAATCAGATGATATATGATGAGAGACTCCAGAGTTAAGAATCCAAATGGAAGAAAATATACCTGATGAGCTAGAGGAAGACAAACATATATTTGAGGTAGTAAACATGACATGTGGTTGTGTGGCAAGAAACTTTTGAAACTGCTCAACAAGTGCAACTACTATATGGTCGAAGAATATGCACGTCCAACACCGAGAGAGTCTGTCGGAGAAACGACAACTGTAACATTTGATGTTGAAGTTTTGAAGCTTCGTGGGTGCAACTGATTTTGTTGTCAACTTTGGACATTAAGCTTTTCAATGACCATTTTTCTTACAAGCTACATTCATCAAAACCCAGCTTTTACATGAGATTTGTTTTATTATGAGTAGTTGCAAAAATAGATGGATTAGGAGTGGTGATGATATCTTTCTCTACATTCATTTTCTCAGATTGAGACTTGAGACAAATCTCTCCAGTTAATAACTCGTTAACCACTAAGGATTGCGATGTAAAATTATTCCATGAAGCCCTTCAAAATCATTTCGAAGAGCCATAAAAAACTGAACCAAAAGCTGTTCTCTACGATCAGTATATGGTTTAAAAGCTAGCAATTCTACAGTTTCAGTAAGAGATAACTGATCCCAAAGATTAGTCGCGGCGGAATAAAATTCTTAGATGCTCGTGTTGTTTTGTAGAAGAGCACGAATATCTATCTTTAATTGATATTGCTCTGCAAAATTTGACCGCACATATAATCTTTCCAAATGATTCCAAACTTCTTTGGTAATTTCGTATTTTGCTAATTGGACACCGATTGATTGTGAAACCGAGTTATTAATCCAAGTGATTATTTTTGAATTGTTTGCTTCCCATACTTCCAACTTTTTTTCATATTTTCAATTTTTTTATCTATGGGCTTAACAGAGGTTCCAGAAACGTAACCCCACATTCTTTTGCCTTTCAAAAAATTCTTCAATACATAATTCCAATATGAGTAATTTTGTCTATTTAATTGCACACTAATAGACTAAAGAGAATCATCTTTTTCACAAGTCATTGCAACTATTATCAATACAAAAAGAAAACAAAGGAAAGGAAGATCAAATACCAATAACAATAGATCACTCGATGAACTGCAATTGGGTCTATCGCTGGCGGCTGCAAAATAACCCAGAAATGACAAATAATTCCAAACTGCAAATAGATTTGAAACTTCCAATTCTTGATTACACTCTCGCGACCAGAGCAAACAGGGAAGAGCACGAAGACCCAAAATCCCAATCTTCTTATCCTACAACTAGGTTCTTCTTTGCTTACCACACAGACAAAGCCGCTTGGTTCATCTTTCTCCTTGTTCACACCCACCGAAAACATTGAAACCATCACAGCCGCACACCCTCGTCTTCGCACGCTACCTGTTCTGCACCGTATCAGAACTTTCTTCTCCCTGTCGTCGCAAAAATGAGCTAATTTCCCCCTGCTAGAAACCCTCACTGATGCCATAGCCACCGAAGCTCCTCTGCCCTAGCACACATCTCCCCATCGTGCGTGCGATCCCTTGTGCAATCCTCTGTCCGATCCATTCCCTGCCCTAGCTTTCCTTGGATCCGCGAAGCTACAAATGGATCAGAACTCGCTCTGATACCATGTTAAGAATTACAATAGAGAAAGAGAAGGAAAAGAGAAGAGACAATGAAAAGCGGCTAGGGTTTCAATTGCATCCCTTAATCACCTTACAAGAGTAAAAGATACATACATATATATATATTCTCGCCGCGCATGACGGCGTCCCGAGCTCTGGGGTTTCGCCATGGCGATTCCCGGTGATTCTTGATTCGGCTTCGTCGAGCACGTGACGAAGGTTGGTCGTATTCGTCTTGGTCGTCTTCGGCTTCGTCGAGCACGAGACGTCTGTGCTTCTTCCATCGATCTGCTTTTTGCTCTCGATTTCCAGCGTCGATCGGCTTTCTACTCGCGTCGAAGAAGGGGTTCGCATCTACTCCCTCGTCGTCTCGCATGCAAGCGTCGATCGACTCACCCTGCATGAAGGGGTTCGCGGCTTCTTTCTGGCTCGAGTCCTTAGTCATGCTCGCAGCGAATGGTTGCGCTGCTGATTGAAGGTCCCCGCTCGAACAGAGTCGTCTGCTCTTCGTTAGCTTGCTGAAGGGTTTCTACTGCTTTGTTTGCTTGCTGTTCCTCGGTTTCCATGACGCCAGCCACCTTTGCTGGGTGGTTGGAAAGGGTGGGCCTACTCACAAAGGCCCTAAATATTTGGTATTTCCAAAGGCGTGTCATGATGCTGCGGCTGGAAGAGGTTCTTGTCTTTTTATTCATCCTATTGGGGAGAAAGATATCTCTCCTGCCATTATTTTTTCTGATACTGAGTTAAATGCTTTGAATGAGGAGGTGAAATTTACCCTTATCGGTAAGTTTGCTTTGGGATATCCTAAAATGGAGTTGGTGAGGAATTTCTTTGACTCACTACACTTCATTGGAGCTTGGAAGATGAGACTGTTGGATGGAAGACATCTATTAATTCATTTAACGGTGGAGGACTATGCTAGGTTGTTCTCCAAGCAGTCCGTATTCATCGCAGGGACTGAAATAAAGATTATAAAGTGATCTCCAGATTTTGACCCCTCTAAGGAACCTCCTGTGGTTCCTATTTGGTTCAAGTTTCCAGGCCTCCCATATCTATATTTCAATCGGAATGTTCTGTTTCAAATTGGCAGAGCCCTTGGTACGCCACTGCAAATGGATGCTACCACTTATAACAAGACTACACCTGATGCTGCTAGGCTTCTCATTGAGAGGGATATCACCTGCTCGAGAGGTGGAGCAAATTGAGACTACTCTGGTGGATAGAACCTCAGAGATAGAAAATGATGCTCCTCCTCCTTTTTCTCCTCTTGTTGTTCTTGTGGCCACAAAACCTGTGGTGTCCGACAGGTATTTTCAAAAATTTAGCAGAAAACGAAGAAACCTCCAAGTGATACCCATTGCTGCATCTACTGTTCCTTCTATGAATCCGAAGGATCAGCCCTCAGAAGAAGATGAAACAGAAGAAGAAGAAGAAGAAGAAGAGAAAGGTTGGGAAGTTTACATTTCTCGACGGAAGAAGAAGTTCGGGAAGGCATTTGGAGAATTAATCGATGATATCACGGTTACCCCGAAATGGATTAGCACTTAGAAGATTACTTTGTGGATCGCCACGAACCGGTTCGAGAAAACTGCCTTGGCGACTTCTCTGTAGACATCGTTATTCGTATGTTTTTTTACGTATTCCGTATCATTTGTTTGATGTGTATGGTAGTGTAGAGCTTCATCTATTGGCCCTATCCTCAACTATTCCGTAACCGTTTTATTTCAATGAAATAAGCCCTCGGGCTTTTGATTAAAATACATATATATATATATATATACATATACATATATATATATATATATATATATATATATATATATATATATATATATATAAAAGCAAGAAGACTAAACTACCCTTAACTAATGTAAAATAATAGAGATCTAACAGGAATATTCTACTTCATTTCTCTTTTATTATTTCGAGCCTTGGAGCCAAAGAATGCTATCTATAGTTTCCGCCCTGCCAACAGTTAATTTTATTTATGGGTATATCTAATATGGTCAATTTTTTTTTCTTTCTTGTAGCTTCTTTGGTGGTAGCACTCGGGAGGAAGAGGAGAGAATTCCAAGAGGTGATGATGTAGTTGTAGAGTTGGATGCTTCCTTAGAAGATTTATACATGGGTGGATCACTAAAGGTGTTTAATTTGCTTCCAGACGTTTGATATGTTCGTCAAAAACAAATGTTTCAGTAATGTAATTTTTTTGTTAATATAGAGCTTATACATTCATGTGAGAACTAGCTTACTTTGCCAAGTAGTGACAAGCAAACTCCATTACAAAGAACCGACAAGTTAACTGCTTGGTAATCTTGATACATAGTTCATTAAATTTTTGCTGCCATGGTGCTTATTAGGTTTGGAGGGAGAAAAATGTTTTAAAATCAGCTCCAGGCAAAAGGCGTTGTAACTGCAGAAATGAACAGCGTCACATACAAATTGCACCTGGAATGTATCAACAGATATCAGAACAGGTTTGAGCTTCTTGGCATCTTAATTGACATACCTCTGCAGCATTGTTTATGTTTTTTGATATGTTCTCAAGGAAGACGCTTGAATGTAAACTGGGAATATTTTTAAGCTGAATGAACAGTGGTTTTAATTTCTTTCAGGTTTGTGAGGAATGTCCAAATGTGAAGTATGAGCGAGAAGGTTACTACATCACTGTTGACATTGAGAAGGGAATGAATGATGGTCAGGTGAACATTTATTGCCAAAACAAACTTTGCCTACACAAAAACGTTTTTTTTTTTGGTTTCATCTCTATTTTGGAAAGATTTTTGTTTGTGCTTTTATATCTTATGTGCTGATCATTTATTGATCCCATGTTTTGATGGAGGTCATTGGCATACCTCTTCTTGGTTTTCGGTGATTAGGAATTGAATTTTTTGCACTTAAACTGAATAAAATTGTAGGAGACATCCTTATCATGAGATTTGAAAACATAATTTCTAGGTTGGATTGTGAATGCTTTGCAGGTGAATTCAGCCCTTGCATATTCTAATCGTAATGTGATACTTCTGAATTATTATTTTTGCTCATGCAATGATTCAAAAGCAGTAAAGATTTGTAGAAGATCATGAGTGTAGATTCCAAAAGTAGGCTTTAATGCAAGGAGGAAATTTCAAATGATTTAAAAAAAATTAGCCTGAAGTAAATGATTCCAAAAGATGGAGTGCTTCTCAAGTCATTTTGGTATTAGAGCACAATACTAGGAAGTTTAGGGGATCAACATTTTTTGTTTTGTTTTGTTCTTGATATATCCAACTTTTATAAATGGATTTTCATCCAAAAGGCTACAATAATGGTCATCCTTGAAGTTGTTGCTAAAGTGCCCACCTTCAACACAACCAATCTCTATCCATATAGTCGGAGACCACTCAATTAGGGCATACAACATTTGGAGAGGAATCCGTTAATAAGGAGAGGAATAGAAAGGGGGCCAAATGTCGTGTAGATCCTCCCTTCAAGGTCGAGGAAAAATTGTAGTTTTCTTATTTCATTGGTATCATCAAAGCTAATCTAATCAATAATTAGTTTGAGCTTTTTGAAATCTATTTCAGCAACTTCTTAAAATTGCACAATTTGAGGCGCGTTTTGAGGCCCTCCTCAACATAATTCCGAAGAAAAATGCTTTGAGATGTAATGGGTGAGGGATATGGCTTGCATTAGTTGAGGCACGTCTCATCTCAATTCCGCCGAGGCATGCACGTTTCACACTTATGTTTTTTTTCCTATATTAGATAATTTAAATACCAAAGCTGCAATCTCATACGCAAGAGCTTCCTTCTTCCTTGCCCGTTTCTTTGTTGCTGGCATTGCCACCATCGCTTGTTGCTGGCATTGCCACCATCGCTTGTTGCTTCCGCCGCCGCCACCGCTACTTTCTGTTTCCACTACAACAATTGTTTGCTTCTGCTATAGCCATCTGCTGCTCTTGTTATAGCAGCTGCTTCCTGTTGCTCTTGTTGTTGCCGCCCCCGCCGCCCCCGCCGCCCCCGCCAATTGTTCATGCTGACGTCACTACTACCTGCTGCTCCAACTTTTGATTATTTATTATGTATTTATTTAGATTTGTGGATTCTATTATGTTGGCTGAACAATATGCGTAAGAGAAGTCTACTATGCTAACCTAATCTTAAATATTTTTTTTTTGATATTTTATGTTACATTTATTTATTTGAAGACTTGATTAGTTGATGATTATATTATATTTTAGTTTTGAGAAAATTGTTAATGATAATTTATGGCTTATGTAATTTATTTTTTCATATAAATACAATTCGTTACTTTTTACCATACTAGAATGTGAATGTCTTTCTTTGATATATCTATAAGTTATGATATTAAGATATTATTTTTTACCCCGTTATTTTGACTTAACAGAATTTTTAAACTGTGAGGCTTACACCTCAAATTGTCTCGAGTATCTTACGCCTTGCCTCACAAATAGAAAATGCCTCAATACCCAATTGTGTAATTTTAAACATTTATTTCATGGTATACAGTTACCTTGCTGGAAATATATTAACATTTATTTTTTGGATTTTAGTGACATGTTTTAGTGTCGTAGAAATTCTAATCTAAGAATCATTATATTGCAGTTTTGGTATGGTCAATTCTATCCTATCAATCAAAAAGGGAAAGCGATGCCAATGGTAGAACTTGAAGCATGATAATTTATTACACAATAGATTTTAGAAGATTGAATTTATATAGAAATCTCAATTATTTGAGTAAACACTAATATATGAAATATTAGACGGGCCTTTATTAAAGCCTTTGCAGATAATTGAAGTTTTTCCTGTTCTTTGTGTTATTAAAGAGGCCATTATTAAAAAGAAATATCTCCTTGCCTACAAAAAAGCTTGCTCATGCCAAAAAGGACAAGATTGAAGGCCTTGATATAGAGGTGATGTAACTATCATGTTGCAACTGTAAAAATTGGTTCATAAATCCTAATGATTTTTGGCTTCTATATCCAGAGAAGCAGCTCATATTGTTGGAATAAAAGAAGAAGATCCTCATTTCTCTTGATGAAGTTATTGATAGAAATGATGATTAAGGCAAATAATGATTAATTTTTGTTTTCTGACATATATTTTTTTGGTATACAATTTCCTTGGTATAAATACAATAAGATATGCTTGTGTTGATTTTCTTTATGATTTAGTGGTGAAAAGCATGGTTGGATTTTAAAATGTTATTAAAAGATCACCTCTCTCCCACCAACTGTGAAGCAACAAGTGATTTTAGTAGTAGAATTTGAAATGGATAACAAACAAAGTGTACAAGATTGTTCAATTGAGTTTATGAGATTGGAAGTATCTTTATAAATCTCAATTGTTTGAGAAATCAATATTCATTAAATTTGAATGGGGGCTTCGTGGAAGCCTCTGTACATTATTGAAGTTATTTCAATTTTTTTTACTAGTTGTTGGCGTTGTTGAAGTAAGCACAAAGGCCATTATAAGGAGTCTGTCTCTCTTTATTGGTCATAGAGCTCAGTTTGCTCATGCAAAACAAAGGAGTAGATTATAGGTCTTAATTTTGAGGTGAAGTATTGTGATGCTATTATAAAAATAGGCCATGAAGATTGTTGGAATTTATAGCATGTGAACAAGCCATATGAAACTTAGAAAGAAGACACTTCATACTAGTTTAGATGAAGTAATTGAGTTAGGAAATGTGATCAAGAGAAATCTTGCATTGTCTTTATGTTAGTAAAGATGCACACAAACTTTTCATGTCAAATTTTGGTTGAACTTTTTTCTTAATTTTGGATTTAAATATTGAAAGGAAACTTTTTTGAAGCTACTGTTGAAGAACTTAGGGCCTTTATGACAACATTTTAGATTTAAGTATTAAATAAATTTTGGAAAGAAAAATTTCATACTGATAATGAACATTTCCTTTCATATATAGTCATATTGAAAAGAAAATCCTATAAAAAGGTAATCAACATGCAGATTCATAGAATATATACTTTTTTCCAGCAACCTTAAAAATCAAAGAATTATTCCCGATTTTCCATATTCAACATTTTAAACACCGGTTCCTCCGAACTTCATACTGCGTTAATCAACGCTTTCATGTTACCCGACTAGATTAGAGGACATAAATCTCTCGTAAAACGCTGGTGGAAGGAAAATACAAAATGAATAAATTATGAATAAAAATGCAAGAAGCGTAAATATATATTAAAAAAAAATACCTAGGTTATAGTTGGCTGGATTGAGGTCGACGCAATGTGGATTGATAATGCTATGAATCTGAGGCGATTCCTCCACCATTGGCATCTTCGCTACGGCTTAAATTTGGCTTCTCGGATGTGGATGATGCTGCTTTGACACCATGGAAGATTCGAAAGTTAAAATTAGAGAAGCGTCACTGTAACAGGGGGAAGTGCTACTGTGTGCTACCGTCTACCGCCTATCTCTCAAAGCCATTATCGCAGGAGCAGGGGAGAGAGAGACTAACGAGAGAGAGGAGCTTCGAAGCAAAGAAGGCGATGGTGGCTCCGAGAGGGAGAGGGCAGATGAGACGCGAAGAAATGGGCAACCTTGTCAAAACGTTATTAACATAAAAGATTTAACGTGATTTTGAATATTTTCGCCCAATGCGGGAACCAAACACCTGAGGCGGCGTTTTGAAAACGCTGCTGCAGCTATAAGTTTCCCCAAACGGGCCCTAAATTCCAAAACTGTTTGATTTGGTAAATCTAGTTTTAATCTTGCCATACTATTTGACAACTTCTAGGATTTAAATTAAAAAAAATCATAATTGAACTTTGATTATTTTATTATTATGATAAAATTAATTATTAAATTTAATTATATTCAATTTAAATTTATTTTTAATGATGTTAACTAAGACTTAATTCTTCACTAAACTAATTAATTATTAATAAAAATACTCGTTAAAATAATTACTTAGTAATTAATAATTTAATATTATTTAGTTATTAATTATATTAATTAAGAATTACTTAAAATTTTACTAAATAAATTTCATTTTAAAATAAATTTTATTCAATGATTAACTATTAAATAATTAAATATAAATTTATCTAATTGTTATTAGTTTGATAATCTATGAATTAATTATTAATCATTACTTAATCAAATCAATAAAATTAGCTTAAAGAAAAATACAGTAAAACCACTTACCTCTCTCTCCATCCACTCGCCGGTTAAACCCTTGTCTATGTCCTACCCCTCTCGATTTCGCCGAAACCTACACTCCCACCCTCCCATGGCGATTTCGCCATAACCTTTGCTACTGTGACCAAGTCCTGATGATACAGTCATAATTAGAGTTAGCTGGTTAGGTGATGATGGGATCAAGGCATGCAGTCATTTGAAACTTCTATCTTTCTCCTCCTTCCGCTCTGCTCCTACATGAATCTATGGTGGAAGGTAGCCTCACATCTTGATTTTCTTGAGAAGTGCCCATCCAGAATTTATATATCTGTGAAAGGGTTGGTGTAGCTCTAGTGGTAGACTAGATTAGAGCGAGTAATCTTAGATGGTTTGGTCATTAAACGTCGAACATTTGATGATCCAGTAAGGAAAGTAGATGTTTTAAATTCGATTTATGTTAGGAAAGATAGAGGTAGACCTAAAAGATAAGGACATGTTGTATAAATATGATCTTAATTTATTAGAATTAAATGAAAATATGAAACTCAATAAGAAACAATGGAGAAAAAAAGATTCATGTAGTGGATCCCACAATGGGGAAAAATGGGTTCACTGAATTTAATAAATTCGAGATTTAAGGCAAAAAATTGTGAAATCTGGATTTATCAAATCCATGTTTTAATTTGTCCAATTGACCGCCTAGCATGATTTAGGCTACATCCAGGTTAGATCCTTCTCTAAATTTGTTACCAAACAGCCCCTCAGGTGGACCTTTAAAATCATATTATCATAAGAGATATTAGTGACGAGGTTATATATAAAAATAGGTAATTGGATATATGTTATGTGATGCTATTCATATTTGCGTGATAAGAATTTTTTCTAATTTGAAGTAATTTTTAAAGTTCAATATTATATCAAGAAAATAATGTGGGTACAATAGGAGTAATTAATTTGATCTCTAGATGCAAAGAAAATACTTAAAACATTCAAGTATGAAAAATATTCAATAATACAAAAAACCAACGAAGGAGAATAACAATTCAATTGGATTGCCTTACTTGATGCCTGATGAAAGCTGGAGTTTAATGATATATATACTTTTTTATAATGACTTTGTTTGATAAATAAGATGTGGAACCTATTAATTAGAACATCATTACTCATTTTTTTGGTTTCTGAATTTTTTGGATGTTGATCACCATCATGATCATATGTGAGTTCATTATTGGGGTGGAGAGGGAGAATAACCATAGCCAGAGTAAAAAATTATACTCTTTTTTATTGAAGATGTGCAGGGTTGCTAAGGGCAGGCACAATAGAATTAGGTTTATGAAGAAAATCAATTGAGTCCAAATTCCAAAAGAATAGTTGAAGTGATGATTGTTGAGTTTCATGGTTTGAATGAGCGTCTTGCTCTTGAATTTTTTATTTTTTCAAATTCAAAGAGCATTGAAATACTAAGAGAAGATGTGTCTAAAAATTTTGCTCAGAGTATAATAAAGGTGTTAATAGTTTTAGGAGTTTGTGTGAATCATATATTATTTTACAACAATAATCTAAAACTATTTCAATCAAAACTTTGGCCATAGAAAAGGCCTCAAAAGACGAGAACTAGCACACACATTTGGTAAATAATTACTGAAGTTATGACTTAAAGCTTATAAAGTGGATTGGTTGAAGAAATGCAATTAAATCCGATAAAAGTAACCCATGTTGGAGCGATTGGTAATTATATAGATGCATCAAAGTGGGTGGACCATGTAAGCATACCATTGAAAAACCCTTGAAATATTATGTACTTTTTAGAGAGGAGTCGTGCAGTATGCAACTAAAGAATATCTAATAATGATGTTATGAAAGTCCATTACTACAATATAATAATTATGCATTAAAGATAGGTCTGACAAAAATTATGAATGGCATCCATGTTGGGTCGACCTAATGAAAATTTGTTTACAATAGATGAGAAAGGCCTAGAATGCTCAGAGATTTTCCTTTCGAAAAAGATATGCTCATCTTTGTTTTATTAGAAAATGGTTGCTTGTATTATAATGGCATAAGTCTTGATTAAAATATAATAGAAAATGGATGGAGGGAGAGGGCTTAATGCTCCCAAAGATCACACCGTTTTAATGAAAGTACCATTATTGTGAATACGAGGAGGTGTAGTAACCAAAGAAGTGATAGTAGGATGAGCTCTAAATTAGTAAGATCTATAGTTACAAGAGACTAAGGTCGAGATGGAGGAAACCAAGGGAGGAGGTGACTGTGAAAGAATTGGGACCGACACAAGGGAGAGCTGGCGTGATGTGTTGCACATGTAAGAGGGGAGATGCTTAAGTAGCTTATATTTTGGAATTGTAAACTCTTAAGATCTCAGTGATCTCTAGGTTCCATATGATGTTTAGGTTGTTGGCCTAACTAAGTTGTTAGTAATGTTCATCTAGACTACCATGAGGATATTTGTAGTGGCTTGGAAGGTTGAGGTGATGCACCATGATTTCTTTGTTATTCTATACTTATAAACACAGCATTAGACAATAAATCTTCTAAATCATTCCAACTTCCAAGTACTTTGAGGATTGAAAGTTTGCTATAAGATTGATTCTTTATGTGGTCAATGAGGAAGGAAGGAATATTATAAGAGATTCCCTTCATTTAAATTTCTATATTGGCTCATTTGAAATATTGGGTCTTCCACTTAGTTAGATATTTCATCAAATTTTCCATTATTATATCAAATTTATCATTTAGAGCTTTTAAATTTCATTTCAATTACTATTATTCTGATTCTTCATTATGTGCTCTATAATCAAATTATTTATCTTGAACAAATCACAAATGCTATATAAAGTGCCGTTAACATGATAGCTTTATACATAATGCATAAAATTAGTTGTTAGATTTAACACTTCAATTTCATAGTAAAATATTGATAAAAGAAAATCGATCTTGGAAACAATAATAAGAAATAATTTGAGTCAGACCCATACTAGCTTTTGTATCGATTAACTCACAATCTAGAATATCTTATAACCCATGAAAAATAAATATTCTCTGGCATAAGTTTTCCAATTTTATATCAAGTGTTGCATGAAATAAAATTTCTTAAAGAAATAAATTTTGCATGCTAATTAACAATGAAAATTTTTTCAATTCAATGCACTGTTACCTCATCACAAATCTTGATTGAATTTCGGTTTTTGAAGATCTCTAGTGAAATTATAGTAGATTCTTGGAGATCGTCAATCAAAAGAGTATTTGGTAGCTTCAAAGAAAAAACTGAATTTTTTATTCTTTTTTTATTTCTTTATTTAGTTTCTCAAGGAAATAAGGTTGTCAGGTTTAGAGGGAGAGGGGCAAGGGATTCTATGTTTCAACAACAGGAAATTGTCACATGCAAACAAAGAATATCCATTTGAGTTCGATCTAGTTATCATTAATTGTATGAGCTTAATTATATAATTATTTGGTTAGTTTAGGAATTGTTTGAGTTGGTTGCAGCTTTTTAAAAGGTGGTTCTAAAGTTGTGGTGGATAAAGTAACTTGTTAGAAAGCTACGATGAGAATTATACATATTCTCAAACAAAATAATAGGTTTTATATATATTCAAAAAATCAGACAATAGGTATTTTACAGCCACCACATTTTAACGATTTAGGTTGAAAAAGCAGCTTCCACCATATAAATTCCTTGAAAGTATCAAGAAAACAATTCTCCAAACAAAACCGTGGTGGTGGTCTGAAATGCAATGCAGAAAAAAAACTGTCCCAAATAAACCCTTAGAGATTTAAGAAAATGGTTAAGGTGGTTATAATTGTTAATTGAAATTTGAATTCTAAATGGGGTTGTTTAAATTTTCATCCGAGGAGAAGTTGATGTTTTGTGGAATAGCAATATATATATATTTTTTTTTTTGATAAATTGATATAGGTTTAGCAACGAAATTACATGAATTTAAGAAAAAAAATGCATAAGATTGAGAAAATAAAAGGCTGAGAAATAAATTTATAAGCTGTTGATGTCTAATCCTTAACATATTTGAACACGTGAGTCCTTACAATAGTTTGTGCTGATTCCTGAAAACATATAAGGAAGTACCATGGAACCAAGGTATGCGGTGGGGATTTCGTTTATATCATCTTAATTAGATTTAATAGGAGCATTTAGGGCTATTTATAGAATAATAAACAATTCAATGTTCTTACTTCTCATATGCGTATAAACTAATAAATGACATAAAGAGAAACTACTATTTCCTAATTAATGCAAATACAAAAAGAAAATCTTTATCTCTCTTGATTATCAATATTAGACAGTTGATTGTGTTGAATATTCTGCATTGTGGTTAGAATTTGTCCTGGATTTGCAAAAATATGTTTTTCAATGTAAAAAAAAAGGTTATAGTTATGATTTTCTAGCTCCACTTTTTTGCTTCAACTAAGCCTTCTCTTGTCCTTAAATGATATTTTGGCTATTACATGATTATAAGCTTCCAAGAAATCACATTTGATTTCTCTCACAAATTTGATTTCTTCTTTTTAACTCTCATATTAACCATCCTACTACAACTCGTGTTTCCATTGAATTTAACCAATAATGGTTATTTTTTGCTTCTTCAATTAGATGCTGTTATAGTTCATCTATCTTTTCCCATAATTATTTTTGCAAACTCTACTCTTATCTAACTTGAATGTAAACATTGATTATATTTGTAATATTCTGAATGATAATTAAATTAATACCAATCAGCTTTTCACTGACAGTATCCACCTTATAAGTTTTATTTTTCAACTCTATACTATTATATTTATCTTTCCTTAGGAATAAATTTTCTGATAGAAAATATTCTTCCCAATGTCTTTGGAGTACTTTTTCATTTAGTTACTTGCTAAAATGTGATATTTATCTTTCTAGTCATTATGTCCACTAATTCTCTACTTTCACCATTCAAAGTTTTCAATTCCGTGTAGCAATGAGAAACTTAATTCTATATAGGGTTGTCAAAAAAGCTCATTGTTCTCAAATAATCTATGTTCGAATTATTCGTTAAGTAAGCGAGCAGAACACAAACAACCCTTTGTTCGATCGTGTTTGGGTCATTTTACTTCGAATTAAGAAATTATATATTATAAGGGTTCGATCGTGTTTGGCTCATTTTACTTCGAATTAAGAAATTATATATTATTTATATAATAATGTATTATATATATTAATAGTTAAGTTTAAATCACTACAACTCATGTAGTCATGTGTTTATGTGCTTTTCATTGTATATAAATGGTACAAGTTTGAATCCAACACCCTACTTCTATTTTTTCTAATTAATTTAAATAAGCTAATTTCAAGCCGAACATGTACAAAAAAATGTAAATTGATCCGAACACAAACATATTGTTCATGAGCCAATTTCGAATATAATTAATTTTGAATAAGCCGAACACGAGCCAAGCTTCGGCTCGCTCAAGCTCTACTCATTTACAGCTCTTATTCTATGCTTAGTCCACCCGTGCCTAATTTTTATCACCATTATATTGATGTTGTGGGCATCACTTGCGGATGATGTCCTAACATGCTCTCTTCTTATTTTGCTATGTTTTGTCACTTCACTTGCACTTTCATACTAGAAAATCATATGTTGCTTTTGATTAAAATCAGTTTTGGCTGATGATCACTTTTAGGGACTATCTGGTACCAACAAATGTCAAATTTAGACTAATTTTATGGGTTTTGGTAATAAATTTTCCACTGTTTGGTGATCTTAGTATCCAACATTAACATTTAATATTACTGATTGGTTTTGCAATCAATAATGGTCTTTTTAACTTTAATCTTGTCTTTTGATTCCTACTTTTTTTTTATTTCTTCTATGGTTGATCCCAAAAAAGGGTTCTACGTTTTGTGCTTTGTAATATTTTCTTTCCTACAGAACAAAGGCAATATCCAGGCAACTTCTTTGACCCTAAACCCTCCTCTTCCTTATGTTTTTTTTTCCCTTCAAAGCCAAATTACGTTCCTTAATAAAACTTGTAAAATTGGCAATTGAGGAATGAATTTACTGCAACAATAAAGGACATGGTAATACGTTCCTTTTTATGGACTTAAACCATTGTTCTCACTAGTAGGGCCAAGGTTAAATGACATACTTGACTAGTGGTATTATAATTTGTATGCTAATGCTTTTTTCCGGTAGATTCCTTCTTATTTTCGAGAGAAGTTTGTTAGGGAGGCAAGAATAGAGAGAATTGCCTTAGATGATTTGGTCACATTATATGTCGACCATCTGATGGTCTTGTTAAGAGAGTAGATATTTTAGTTTTGACTTAATTTTGTTGTTGTTCTTGTTGTAGAAGTTTTTTATTGTTTATATAAGGTTTAGTAGTATTCCATAAATAAATATATATATATATATATATATATATATATATATATATATATATATATATATATTTAACATGTTATTTCTCCCTCTCAATCTCACACAACATGCCTGCTCGCTGCTGCCCACATAATCACCCTTTGTTTTTAACAGGAAGTGACCTTTTATGAGGATGGCGAGCCTATGATAGATGGAGAAAACGGTGATCTTAAGGTACTTATGCATAATCAAAGCAAGAAAATATTAATTTGGCTATTATTTTGAAAGTTTCATAGTTAATTTTACTGAGGCATTGTTCTACCAAACAGTTTAGGATTCGAACTGCAACTCACGACAGATTCCGAAGAGAAGGCAATGATCTATATACAACCGTGACAATCTCTTTGGTACTGAGATCTGTCCTTAATATTTTTTCCATAGTTTTACTTCTACGTTGACATGATTGTTTGTCATTACCAATGATTTCATTTGAACGGTTAATGGCAAGCTCACTTATCAATTCTATCAGAAATATGTTTTGACCTTTGAGTGCAGCCTTTGGAAGTGCTGTTTATGGCTACAATCAATATGATTGAGCTGCATGTGAATGAAGAGATTGTCGGAATCTATTTTTATCATTTCCTGTTCTGATTCACTTGTAATTTGATTTATCAGGCCAGTATTCAGCATATAACTGCTTACAAACTCAATTCATCTACTGTTAAGACACCCAACATCTTGAACGGTTGTACGCTATGCGTATTTCACTAATTATGCTTATTTTTCTTTTTTTTCCTTTCAATAGAAAGTGTGCAATATAGTACTCCGTTAAGTCATTTGTCATCATTCTCACCCAAAATCAATTGTGTTATGCTCAATTACCTCTGTAATCTGTTCTTACTAGTTTTACATCACTTTTGATTTCGGTACTTTCGTTAATTCTTATTTTCATTTTTATCGGTACCCTTTTCTTACAATTTATAGTGTTTGCCTTGAGAATTCTCCTTGGCCAGTCATTCCTAAGAAGTGTTGTCTGGTACTAATCCTAGTTTTCTTTTAGACAACTTCTATGTATGATGTATTCGGTGTTTATTTTTTCCTATTCCTTTATTTTTAACTTATATTTGTTTTCTCAATTGCTTGTTCTAACTTAGTTGTTACTTTTTAAAAATCTGCATCGGCTTACTTCTACTTTCCATAATTTGTCACATTTGCTATCTTTGTTTCCCCTCTCCAGTATGCGTGCCTAAACCATTTCATTCGTTCTCCAGGCCCTTGTATTCGACCCATGAGAACTTTTCCATCAGTGTTTTATGAATGATTAGCATTAATTAGCAATTTTCCTGTTGAGACATCCCTTGCAAGTACTATTGTTGTGCATTATTTTATTATCTTAGATATTTTATCATTTATTTCTTCTGCTCTATGACTTGCTTTATTTAGGTAATGTTAAGAGCCATGCCTTAGTTTCATTGATAGAAAAGTATTGCATATTGACGACTATTAAAAGAAAAGCCAAAGCATGCTAGAGACTACAATTTAAAGAGAAGAGAAACTACTTTAAAGCATTAAAAAAAAGGATATTAGAGCTCATAATAGTAATTAAGATATAATTATTCTCTATTTTACTCAGTGCAGAAAGGCTAGATAGCCATGATATCTGTTGCAATGTATAGTTTTGATATGAGAAGGCATATTGTAAAAACATGCTTGTTTTGATCTTTCAAGAAGATTAGATCATCATAGCCCTCAAAAAGCAGAAACTGTCTGGTGCGGGAGTGTCCCGGGAGACTTTTTGGCGATCATTGCGACTCCGCTTGAAGAGAAAGTGATTCAGAGTAGAGAACATGTAGAACGAACCAATATTCTTAAATCTACCCCAACTAGAATGTTTTTCAAGTGCCTCTGATTTGGGCATATTAAAGCAGTTTGCACAACTAGAGGAATGAGATATTTCACTGAGCAAGAAGTGATTGATGAAATGAATAATGATATCGTATACACAGAAGAGAGAAAGGACACAAAAGAGAAATATCAGCTGCCAGCCAATGAGGAAGAGACGTTGATTCTAGTTGAACCTAGGAGAGAGATTTCAATTGAGTTGACAGTAATTGTTCTAAAAAGTAATGAGTTTGAGGTAATGAGCATTCATGCATTGTATGAGATTAGGGTGCCTTGAGCTATTTTGTAGGCGTTGAGAGGAGCATCATCAGGACTGACATTGGATTTCCAAAAGTGCCATGAGTTTGAGGAGTCGATATACGACATAGGGAAACTCTAATTAAGAGAAATTCAGACTTTTAAAATCTATATATTCCTTCTTAAATTGCCCCTTGCGGGAGGAGGTCCGACATGCCAAAAATGGAGCCTTTTTGTGCCACGTTTGGAAGATTATATTTAGTATAATAGATTCAGTTCAGCAGTATACCCTCCATCAGATGTCCAGATAGGAGGGATGAATCACAACTTTGAAAATTGTCGTAGGAACTTGATGTGGAAGAAAATCTTACAGTGGGATCCAGATCTTACTAGAGAAGAAGTTTCTCCTGTGTGGTTGTTGATGGGAGTGGCTCGGCGTACCATAGATTTCATCCTAGAGTTGATTTCTCCTCGCATACTTAATTTTCTAACACATCCAACTGAGTTCGAGGATTTGGAGAAGCAGATTATAGATTTATTATAAATTTGCTTGTTTAGGATTGGGTTCTGATAATCTATAGCGTTATGTAGCTATAGTTTAAGTTGTGCCAAAAGTGAATGGATACTTATTCTATCAAGATATTCTTCAGATTGATAAAACCTATATGTGACTTACCGGGAGCTTGCAACATTTCCTGTACCTTCAACAGGCTGGCCTGATTACTATGAAAAGTGAAAATTTTCGACGGATGAGATCGAACTTCCCCCAACCCCAGGAGACTTACACGAGAGCGACCTATGAGACTTTGTGCATTCATTAGTACAAAATTGCTACAGTACCGTGAATTCTAGGGAATGAAGATGGTTTTGCTTTTCGAGGAGGGCTAGTCAACCCTTTCTTTATGTTGATTTCCCTCTTATTAGGAGTTGGGTTCACTCATATATACCCTAAGTCAATACATCTACTGTTTTTGTGGTTTAATTAGGTTTTCATGTGTTTTGTTTAGGATGGTTGCCGACATCCATTCTTCTCCCTTCGTGGGCTATATGCGAGAGATTGCATGGTTCTCTGGTTGTATCTCTCTCCCGATGTGGTGATTATCTTCTCCCATCCCCTTTCACATCCTCCTACATCGTTCCTAACCGCTCCATCCCTGCTGCAACCGCCTGGAGGGAACTACTGTCATGTTGTTTCTCTCGGTAGTTATCTTTCTTCAAGCCATTGCCAATCGCTTTTCTACTTCCCACCGCCATCCAAGACAACAAGTAGTTGTTCCTGCCTTTTTTGGCCTTCTCCACCGTGCCTCCCCTTCGAGTGTCGCCGCCTCCTGAATTTGCCACATGCTGCAAGAATTTGCTTCCCTCTCTGCTGCAGCCATTCCAGTCGCCCTTACCACCCTCGACCACTACCTTGCTGCTGTCCCAACCATTCCTCGTGCTGTCCTCGCTGCTCCAACCGCCCAAATCCATGCCCTATGCTGCTTTGTTGTTGTTTCAGCCCTCGACAGGCTTTACCGCAACTTATCCATCTTCTAAAAACCTTACATGCCACCTTTTAGTGCCGCAACCTACCCATTCTAGCCCACCACGCTGACCTCCCCACCCTTGGGATACATTTTAGTTATGTTTGTTTGTTTCCGTTGTTGCATTTCCCTTTCAACATGTGTGTTGTAACCGCATAATTGGCTTTGTAGTAATAATATTTGATTTTTCTATCGTGATTTGGCTTAATTCGGGTATCAATGACATATTAAGTATTGATCCAATAGACAAGAAAGAGGGGTTTCAAGGGCATCACAAAAAACAACAAGCGAGATCATAACGGTATATTTGCTGGAAGAAGCTAAAAGGTCTGTGAAGTAGCCATAAAGTCTGTGAAGTGAAAAATTTTTACATCAGGACTCCGCACGTAGAGCTACGTGCGGAGGCCTGTAAAATCGTGCCACGTGGCGCGTGGCAAAGAAAATAGCAATCAGCCAGAATAACACAGAGAATATTCCCTCCGTGTTATTCATGTGTTATTGTGTTTATTCATGGATAATGTGTTATTTAGGTGTTATTCTGCTTCGAGAATATTCCCGGTGTTATAATAACACAATAACACATGAATAATACATGAATAACACACAATAACACATGAATAACACATGAATAACACGGAGGGAATATTCCCTGTGTTATTCTGTTTTTTTTTTGCCACGCGCGCCACGTGGCGCGAATTTACTGGACTCCGCACGTAGCTCTACGTGCGGAGTCCTGATGTAAAAATTTTCCTTGTGAAGCAGACAAAACTGCAAAGGCTCAGAATGAAGTGTGCCCATAGTTGTCCAAGCACAAGAGGGCGCGTTGTATAAAGAATCATGAGGATAATTGGCTCCATGACAGTAGCAGTTATGATGATTATGTACTATCTAATGGCATTATAGTACCTTAAATCCAGAGAAACAACTTCGAGCTTCGCAGGAAGAGTAGTTGTTTTAGTAATTCCATATATACAATCAAGAAAAAAAAAGAAAGAATATTGTCAATGAAATCAACACAGAATCCAAGCAGTGAGACCAAGGAATGTAACAGAAAAGAAAAGCACAGAGAGCATCATAAAATTTGAAGTTTTTAAAATTGAGAGTTCGGATCTCATTTATAATATCATCTTTAAATTTCGACCTTTTACATCAAGTCTCACAATATTGCAAATTTTCTGAACAGTGATCCAAAGAATTTTCCCCGTCTAATAATTTTAGTGTTTCTTCTAGCAATTTGTTATCTATTGCATCATAAAAGTCAAACTCTTTAGAGTTGTTGAGCAAAAAGAAAGCACTCCGCTGGCAAGCTTTAAAGATATACATTGAGCAGGGCATGCAAAGAATAGATTATGATGCGACTTATTTCCAACATTGCATAGCACAATTTTTGTGAACCTTAGGAGCAAGCATTTAAGTTTTTTAGACCAAAACTAATCAAGTAAGTAAAACTAGTAAACTTTATAGTGTAGCATTTAAACTAGATGCAAGTATTTTCATTTACTCTTCCAGGATGTGGTCATGTTAAAATTATAAGCATTAATGTAATTAAAGCTTTAAAATTGAACAAAGTAGTTTTATTTTGGATCTCTCCATGGTAATTCTACTGATGTCATTGAGATAAGCAACCCTCATCCCAGAAGAAGGATGGTGTAGCATCTGAACATTATTATTAATTATCTATTTCACCGCAGTGATATTATTTTCTTAAAATCCTTAATAGCAGTGGCTTAAAGATTTGAGAAATTGAGAGACCTTTGAGTTAAGTGTCATGGTATAGAGACAGTGTTGCTATTGTGAGTTTTGAGAGAGCACCTTTTGATCTGAATCGTGTTCAATTGCACGGACCTTCAAAGAATAAACTCTAAAATTATTCTTCTCCAACATGGATCCATGAATTTTAAGATATCAACCAATGAAACAAAAAATAACATTAGACAATCCCTGTATCATTTTGAATTTGCAATAAATGTCAATGGAAAGGATCTCAATTCCCATTGTTCATAATGGGATGGTGATAGCTTTCTAAGGAATAATTACATTTCATTAGCTTACTTTAATTGTGAAATAAGTTTTTTTGAGTTGATTCTTTTCCTTTTGGTGTCATATCAGCTCTTAGCCAACCATCAAGTAGTTCCAAAACAAAAACGTGATGAACAATAATCTACCTTTCAATCAGTGAACCATTCTGTAAATTTATTAAAAACTGCGGACAATCAACTTTGTTTATCATGGAGGAAATGGTGACTCCAAGTTAATTGTAATGCAGAGAAAAACAATTAATATCGAGAATGGAGGTGGCATAATTGATAGTGTTCAAATCCAGTGATTTAGAGAAATTTAAGTCAGATTTAGTGGGATTGATTTTCAAAACCCATTATTATAGAGAAATCTCTCAGAGGTTGGTCGAGGAACTGTATGGTAGAAACATTAGTATTGCCAAAGAGAAGAAGCTCACTAACATAATTCTTATAAGATAAAGTAGAGCTTTCAATAGATAAAGTATTGAATGAACTTTGATTGCATTTATTCATCAAAAGATTAGAAAGAATATTCATCTTAAAAGTCACGAGGAATGAAAATAGAGGACACTTCTACCTAACAACTTCGATAGAGTACAATATTCTTTGAGCTCGTCATTAATGATAACTGAGAAAGGAACCTCTTTGATATGCTCTTTTATTCAATTTAAAAAGGTGATATGAATGCCATATTTGGACAAGTCTTTGACCGAGCATTAACGTATTGATACAATTAAAAGTCTCGTCAATATCAAATTTTGCACAAATTCTTGGTAGAGTAAGAATGATTAAATCTTCTAAGAAGTTCCAAGGCCAAAGATATGCCATCAGTCGTGTCTCTAACTTAAATTAAAGCCAGCTGCAAATTGTTGATAAGGTGGGGAAGCACAACTTCTAATTTGTTGGCGAGTAGCTTGACAAAGGTTTTATATAATTTGCTACAAAAAATATATATGTTTACAATTGTTAAGGCATTGAGCATGCAATGATTTTGGAATCAAAATGATTGCAAAATATTTTACTCTATTTGAGAGATTGGTAGTTAAAAAAAAAAAGCAATGATAGCCACTATACTTTTATCCATGATGCCCTAAGAATTTATAAAGAATTTAAAGGTAAAGCCTTTAGGATGAAGGCTCTTATTCTTGCTTATTCTGAAAAGAGTATCATTAATATCTTCATAGGGAAATGGAGGCATAATTTTTTTATTAAAATAGGAAGGATGATTGGCACTTAGAGGAGATTGCTAGACGAATAATTCGACTAATTGAGAATATCAGAAAAAGAAACATTGGTTTTTTTTTTGCATTCTTTGCTTGAGAATTAATGCACTCGTTTGTAGCAGTTAATTCTTAATGAAGCTTTGGTATCTTCCCCCTTGATGTTGTGATAAGAAATTTAATGTCTTGCACACATTTAGCATTTTTAGCATATTTAGCCTTTGCTTAATCCATTTAACTTTAAGTGAAGTGGCAATGGTAATCTTATTCCATAAAGATTTGGCTTTGTGGATGAGATTAGAGTCTAGGGGATTGATTTGAATCAAAGCTTAAATGGCATTGTATTCCTTGAAGCTTCTCCAAGAGGATTTTTTAAGAGCCCGTCCTCACATCAATTCCTAGCATTGGTGAAATCTATATCATGGCTTAAAAACTTCTTATACATGAATAATGAAGAGGTTTGGGATTATCCCTATTTTTCATAGTAATAGGGGAGTGATAGGAAGATAGCGAGTGACACACCTTATAGTAAAGACAGAAAAAGTTTCAGTTAGATGATGTTGCAGAGGCCCCATTGAAGTGATATCTAATAGGATTGACAAACTCATAATTAAACCAACTGTAAGAGAGGTCTTTGTTAGTAATCCCACTAACCTTGCATTGAAAATGCAATCATTGAAACTAATCAACTCGGTGAAAGTTGTAATAGGATTGTCAAGTTGCTGCAATTAAAATCCCCTAAATTCAGCAAGTTTGTTCAATAAGTTGGCCCAGATCAATGATAGCATCCCATAGGAGTTCCCTTTCAATACCACCATTTCCTAATGAATAGCCTTGGCTGCAATGTTTTTTCTTATAAATTATGCTATATTTTGATTTCCTGCCAAGTTTTTCTCATGATACAAAATCATCACCTCTTCCGCTGGTTGTTCGGCTGCCAGTCTTGCAGAAGCATCTTCAACAATGATCTTTCTAATTATTAGTTTGAACTGTTTTTATGGCATGGATATTTTTTTCAGTGGTCTGCAATCTAAAATTAAGACGTTATACGAGCTCTCAACTAAGAATATGTTTCTGCATAGCCTAAGCTTAAATAGAAGATAAATTCTCAGTCCAAATATATATATATATATATATATATATATATATATATACATTGCTCTATTGATGTGCCGTCGTCTCCGCTCTGCTAGAGTTTCGCCTCATGGCGAACCTTAGCGTCTGCTACGATTCTCTCGTGTCGTACTCTGATTTCCTCCTTTTCGTTTTCGTCGTCGGGTTCGTCTGGTCATAAGTTCACGTCGTCTTCTTCGTGCGTAACGTCATCTTTGTCGTCTATTTCATTTGGAGCTTGCGTCGTTGCTGTAGGTTGAACGGTGTCTTCGATCTCTACGGCTAGCGTCGTCTGCTTCGTGGGTAGCGTCTTCTTCGTCGTCTGTTTCATCTGGAGCTCGAGTCATCTTCTGCGGTGCTTTGCTGTAGGCTGAACGGCTTTAGTCTTCCCTCCTTGATCTCGACTCAGGCTGACCCAACTCGACAACTGCTGCCCGTCTGCTGCACTGCTTTATAGCTCGTCTCTGTTTCCACACGCATCAAACGTCCCAGAGTGTTTCTTCCTTTTCTTCTCTTTACTGAAGATCCATAACTCCACTCGGATGCAGCGGAGTTATGCAACTGCTATGTCTGCGGGTTCGGATCCTGATTTTGCTATCGGCATGTTTTGCATTTTTCCACAATCTTTTCATGAGGCAATTGAAGTTAGTGTTGGTGACTAAACTTTCATCAAAAAGTTTGGTCAGAAAAAAATGGGAAACTTGCTATTATTTTCTCCCTGAGAACGAAACTAGTATTCTAGCGTCTTCATATCGTTTTGCTCTAATGGGGAAATTCTTTTATGGTCACCCAAAACTTGAGATAATTCAAAAATATTTTCATGTTATGAAGCTATCGCAGTAGTTGGAAAATTGACTTACTTGACGATCGACATATACTCATTCAGTATCTAACGATGCGGATTACATTCGTATTTTTTCTCGAAAGGTAATCAAGATTGATAACCGTTTTATAAAAATTCTGAAGTGGACTGTCTATTTTAATCCAAAAGCGGAGTCCCCTATCATTCCTGTTTGGATAAAGTTCCCGGGTTTAAAAATTCTCTACTCAGCAATTGCTTGGATAAGCCTCTCAAGGTTGATAATCCCACACTTGCTGTCATCAGATGCTATGTGGCCTGTGTGTTAGTTAAGAGAGATATCACACAACCTACTCCAAATGAGGTATGGATTGGATCCAATCACAATGGGTATTGGCAAAAGGTTGAAATACATTCACACCCTCCATTTTACTCTTATTGTAGTATGTTTGAACACAACCTTACTACTTGCTATCGCTTGCATCTTCACTTATGGCCGGATATTGTTAAAGTTCAACTACCTGCTCATAAATCTATTCATACTAAATTGGAGGTGGACATATTGCCGCTTACCATCATTGCTGAGGAGGTGCAACCCGATCCTCTTTCCAACGCCGCACATTCCTCCGCTCATTTGCCCGATGCTTCTCCTGATGGGAACATTTCTGATGATCCTCCTATTCAAATCTTGGTTCTCTCAAATTAAGAACTCCATACCCAAGCTATTGCCCTAAAATCTATTACTGATGTTACGGGTGGCAATATTTCTACTGCTTCTCTATCGCCTCAAGTCGAGCAAGAGATTAATGTTACTCAGGCACATGGTGTTCATGATGTGCAACAACCTACACCTGTTCGACCACCATTGTACCAATCCACTGATCAGATAAGTCAATCCTTGGATGAGGAATGATAAGTTTACACATCCATGAGGAAGAAGAAGAATGAAGACCTACTTGAGCTCAGGAATCTGATGGATGATATTTTAGTTACTTCGGGTAATGGTACGCACCTCACCAATTTGCTAACCGACTCCCGTTCGAGAACTAGAAGCAGAGACAAAACTAAATTGGGACGTCCCTAGTTTTTTGCGCGCGTTGGTGGTTTTGGTTTTTTGATTTTATATGTATATTTTCTTTTTTTGGGATTTTTGTGTGTGTTGTATCGTGTGGATTGGGCTATTTTAGTCCCACTCATACAACATATTTGTATTTTTTTCTCTTTAATATATTAGCCCTTAGGCTTTATCCAAATATATATATATATATGTGTGTGTGTGTGTGTGTGTGTGCGTGTGTGCGTGCGTGTGTGTGTCTCCATGTGCATGCATTTTTTCCCATCATTTGAACAAACAATATATTTATATAGCTAAACAAAGATATAAAATAAGTAAATATTTAGTTAAGTAAAATGTATCAAGGATGAAAAAGTATGCTTCTCAGATGAAGATATTCAATATAGATCGGTGAGAAATTTTGATAAATTTTTAATGAAGATTGTGAAAAAATGATTGAATTTAGTGATCTTAATATCCTAAATGATCACAATTTATTTTTTATTTTCACCGTCACATTATTAACATAGTAGTTGAGGAGGTTAAAGAAAATGAAGTGTAGAAAACAGTAAGACCACATGCTATTCCAATAGAAGTGAATATATTTAGGAGATATGAGAATCTCTTGTTTCACTTAATTTTTTATTTTATTTTAAAAACTAAAAAGATGTTTGACGAGTGGAGAAAGATTTTATTGGTTCTTACTTTTAAGAATAAAAGAGGATGCAAAAGAGTGTGCAAATTACAGAGAAATTAAGTTAATGTGTCATACATTAAAATTATGGGAGAGAGTAATTGAACATAGATTACGACGTGATACAAAAATTTCTCAAAATCAGTTTTCATTCATGCCGGGCAAGTCTAATGTGGAAGTTATACATTTATTGAGAGGTTTGATGGAAAATATAGAGAGTAAGGAGAATTTACAAATATTTTTTGTTGCTTTAGAAAAATGTTATGATAAAGTTTTAAGAGTACTTTGGAGAGTTCTAGAAGAGAAAGGTGTTGATATTTCTTACACTCAAGTCATTAAAGATATTTTATTGTAGAAAAACTATACATTTATACTAGAGTTCTAGTAAAGCAATACATTTATACTAGAGTTTTTACTCGCATTCGAACATAAGGAAGATTCACCAAGTATTTCCTATCAATTGGACTACATTATGAATCAGCTTTAATCCCATATCCTTTTCCTTTAGTTATAGATGTTCTTACTGGATATTTATTAGGAGTATGTACCACGGTGTATGCTTTTTACTGAAATTATTTTTCTTGTGATAAGACTAGTGAAAGTTCCAAAAAAGTTGAATTATAAAAAACTAAATTTAGAGTCTTTAAGGCTTTCATTGAGTAGATCTAAAAGGGAATGCATAGAATATAATTTTAATAATAGTAGATCTAGTGGTGGGGTTGTAACAATGGGGTGATCAAGTCATTAAAAGGAGCGAATATTTTAATTATATCGGTGCTATTGTTCAAAGTGATGGTGATATAGATGAAGATTTTATTAGGGTAATTCAAGTTGGATTCAAAACTGAGCCCACTATGCATCCAATGTAATGGCTTGAGCCAAGCAAACATACGATCAGTTACATATTTAAGACAACGTTCTCTGCTATGATGCAATTTACATATTATTATTAAGAGACTTTGGGAGCAGTCCCCCAAATGAGTGTAAAACCACTCATCCACTCGAGCATTCTCATGAACCCAGTATCAAAGTTCAACAGTCTTTTGAAATAATAATAATAAAAAAAATGATAGAACAAAAAACAAAATAGTAGGTTTATTTAAAAGTTATTTAAACGTGTAATTTTCCTTTAAAAATAATATCATTACTCTTATAAAAGTTAGTACCATAAAGACTAAATAAATAACATGATATATCAGCGCACGACCAAAAACAAAATTTGACATTCCATAAACTGAAATAGATGAAAATTTCTTTCCTGAGTACTAGGTTTTAACTAAGTATAATGTAGTTCTCACATTCATGCAACTTAATTAAAAATAATTTCTCAATCCAAATATGCATCATCCATCATGTCATCTGCACCTATGAAGTGCAGTTTCAGAAATATTGTTTGTTCAAATACACCAACAACAACAATAACAAAAACAACAAGCCTTTATCTCACTAAGTGGGGGTTTTCGATCGACTATTACGTGTCGATCACCCACTTTGGGTATGATTGACTGTCTCGAGCCGATTATCCACTTTTTGAGTCCGATTGATTACCCCGGATCGATTAACCCCTTTCTTCGGTCTGACCGGCCACCACCTCCCAGTCGACCGATCACTTGCATGCTTTTATGCATTACCTGCTTGTTGCATGTTTACTTTCATGCGTGTTTGGTCATTATTGGGGCAAGGTGTATTTCTCACCAGTGGTATCCTATACCATAGGCGACCGAACATGACATCATACTTTGAAGAACTATTAATCTAAAACTAAACGGACAAATTTGTGGAATAATAATGATGTGCACAAATGCTCTCGCTTCTTTTTGCCCTTTTTTAGAGTACAGTTTGGAGACATTACGAGCTTATTCGAATTCATCCGGATAAGCGAACATTATCGATAAGTTCATTGATAAGCAGCTGATCAGGATAAGTTGTTTGTCTGTTTGGTTTGAAGCTTTTGCGAAACAGTGATTTGCGGTTGTTTGTGGAGAAATGATTATCTGTGCTTGAAATGAATAATTCGTTAAACAGTTTGGTTTCTGCGATTTGAAAACAGCTTATTTGTAGCTGTTTGTAGAAAAATAACAATTTATGATTTTCTAAAAATTATCTGCTTTTAGATGTACATGCAGAAAAGACCTAAAGTATTGCCACAAAATTGTGATTTCACACCTTAATTGAAACAAAAGTTCCTTGCTTTGTAAAATGGACTCCATTGACATGTTTGGAGTGCCAAAAATGCCTTGGAAGACCACCTATGTCGTGAAAACATCACTTGACAAACACAATGGATAACGGACACGAGAAACACATTGGATAACTTCACACAAATCGGGCTCGAAATGAGAAATCTATCAAATATTGCCCGAGTTATAAAACAAGCCGCGCCAAATTTACACATATAACAACATTGAAAAAATTTATGGAAGCATGGAATATCATAACTCGAGTTTGGTATTCAAGTCTTAAATTTGTGCTAGGGAACTGAGATTTGATTAGAATGCTAGCAAGTAAATCAAGTCGGTTGAACAAGAAATTTAGAACAAATAAGTTCAACTTAAACCAATTTATGTATTATCGAAACGTTTTTTTATGCATATGGCATACATCAACCCATAATTCTGTAACTTTGGCATCTAAATAACTGCCCTATGGTATTAGCAATAGTGTGGTTTACTATCTCGTCACTAGGATCAACTCTCATTTACTTCATTAAGAAATTAGAGAAGAGCTTAAGAAACAAAAATCAATGATCCAATTAACATCAGAATAGGTAATGTGTACTAAGAAAATTTAAAGAGAACGGCTTATGCAGAAAATGATCAAAGGTTATGAGATTCACAACAATTATCAGAATTTCAATTCTTCCAAATCAATAGTACAGTACTCATTCTTCTCAATTTTCACTCCATTCATATGTATTTACACATAACAACATTGAATAAATTGTGAAAAATAAGGTGGCCCCTATGTAATTTTGAAAACCAACTAGCCTCATATATTATTACGGCGAAGCCAACATGCTCATCCAAAATGAAGCTGTTAGGAAAAAAAAAGAAAAGAGTTTCATTGGCATTACTTCTTTCAACAAGTTAAATTGACTATAGGCTCTGTTATTAGTAAAGCAAAACTTGTTGGCTCTTATTGATAAGAGATACATTCAATTACTTTAAAAACAAGAAAGATTTACATACAACCCATTCAATCCCTATGTATTTAAATATCTAACACTTGCATACATGTATTTTGTGGAGTATGCTATCGGCACATACTTGCAAGATAGTCTTGCCAGTGAGGTGTGTGAAGGAAAAAAATAATCTGAGGACTCGCCATAAGAGATTTGTGTAGAAATATCTTTGTAGAGCCTATAAAATCATTTTAGTAGAAATATCTTTGTAGAGCCTATAAAATCATTTTAGTAGAAATATCTTGGATGGAATAACACATCTAAGATATTTGTGTTGCAAGAGCTTGTCTAGCATTTGATAGTTGTAGATTTTTAATATGGACAACTTTTGTTTGATTAAAATTTAGAAGTAAAGTATATAATATAACAAACTACATTTTATTTCTATTTTCTGTGCTGTTTTTTTTTTTAATTGAACAGCTATAATGAAATATAAATAATAAATAATTACATAGTATATGAGCAGAGAACGAAAGCAAAGAGGCTACATTAACAAATAAGAAAGGGACAAGACCGTAAAACCATATAAATCTAAAGAACAATATAGAAGATTAACATCATTTTTCTACTATAGCATACAGTCAATAATACAAAAGAGGATGAGGAACATTTACTGATACTGAAAGCTCGTTATGTAGGCTAGCCACTTGGAATTTTCACTTTTTTTTTTTTAACACCTATATGTGCACCTAACTTTACTTTTTTACATTTATACCAAGTGAAATTGTAAGGTAAAAATTAAAGTTTTTGAGTTAGAATGAAAATAGATAAGAATTGATGAGTGTTATGTATGTAAATCTTCCAAAATTAAATAACTGCAGAGATCTTACATTGCTCATACTAGCCAATCTGAACTCTCAGGTAAATAAAAAATAGGCAAATAACAAATAGAAATATATCCACCATTCTATCCATACATTCAATCATACAGATATATTTACAACAGAAAAGCAGTCGTAATTTTTCAACAGGGGGCAAAATTAAGATCTCTACCTGTTTAAGAGCAAGCTTGGCAAGCGCGGACAATCCATAGTCCCCAATGCCGACGAAATGAACCCAATCTTTCTTCCCTTCCCCTCCCATCGAAACAGCTACTGCTTCTTTCGCGCGTTCAGTCACGGCTCACCTTTTCTCATATGCGCAGCGAACAAAAGAAGTGTCCTTCATTCTGCTCCAAATCAAGCGACCATGAGATACATCACTGAAACATTTTACCTCCCATCGGCGACAACCCGCCGAAGAGCAACTTCCTACATTATGAGAAGAAGAGCGCCAGACGCCATTAGCGCAGCCCCTTAGAAATCGGAAGTGGGAGAGAGCAAATAACTAAACGGTGTGCGAACGCGAGACCTGATGCGAATGAGAGTCGAACAAAAGGTACGGGGGTAATTCAAACTGCGAAAACGCGAAGGATAATCCGACCGCTGGAGTCCTCCCGCGGTCCGCGTGCATCACAAATTAGAAAACGGGGTTTTGAAATAAGTTGTGAAAAAGTTAAATACAAACAGTCTTTGCGGCGTTTTAAAAAACGCCACCGCACTTATAAGCTATCCCAAACGGACAGTTAGTCTTGCATAGTAAACGTAGATGAATGCATATTAGCAAATGATGAAGCTCTCTCTCTCTCTCTCTCTCTCTCTCTCCCCCTCCCCCTCCCGCCTCACTCCTCGCCCTTCTGTGCACGGGACTTTGTTATATCTTTTGAGTGGTTTCTAGGCCCTGCAAAGTATGAAACAACTCACTTAGGTCAGTTGAAGTGTACCATCTATGAATGTATGATAAGCTGTAACAATCACACGTTACAATGTGAATTGATTTATTATATTATGTAGAAAAGTAGATTTTGTTCTGTTTTCTGGGAAAAATAGAAGGCACAGATTTACATTTAAGTCTTCATAAGGAATGTTCACCAACGCTCAATATGCCATTATAAATTATGCTGCCTTTGTGCGTATTAGTAAAATGCGGTCCATGGAAGGTCAAAAACAACTTAAATCTTAGATATGATGCTGTTTTTTTTTATTTTTTTGTTTTTTTTTGTTTTTTTTGTTTTTTGCTTCAAGCCACAAAAGTGATGTGTTTGAGGTGGTGGATTCTGGCTTAAAATGGCCATATGTTCGGTTTGGATGGTCCAAATGTTTCATTCTTCCAGAGTTTGATTTCATAATTGCTTTTAGTTGTGCAATGAAATTTACGGTATTTTCCCTGGGCATGGAATCCGAAATGCAGGCTGAGGGATGAGCGAAAAATGATTTTTTTATAGTTTTTTAGTTTTGTTTTAAATTTCACTATGTAAAAATATATTTTCTTTGTCAGGTTGAAGCTCTTGTTGGCTTTGAAAAAAACATGAAACATCTTGATGATCATCTAGTGGATATCGGTTCAAAGGTTAGCAGCATCTTCATCCAATCTCTTAACATTATTTCCCGCGGGTGATTTATAAGATCAAGTTTAATTTTCAGGGGATCACCAAACCTAAAGAAATTAGGAAGTTCAAAGGTGAAGGGATGCCTGTGAATATGAGCTCTAAGAAAGGAGATCTATATGTTACTTTCGAAGTTTCCTTCCCAAGATCGCTAACCGAACATCAGAAGACCAAGATTAAGGAAATTTTTTCTTGAGGTTTCCTTGGCCATTCTTGGTGCTTGCTTCCCTGTGCCATGATGGATTCACCCAGGAGTCTACAGTTCCAGTATTTGTGCAAAAGTATAAATGATGTGATTTGCAGCAAAAGCAAAAGCTGGGATTCCTTTTTATTTTTTATTTTATTATTTTAGCCATTTAGCCTATAGCAGCATTCCACTTGGTATGTAGCTTCTGAAAAGGTAATACAAGGCTGATTAAAATTTTGCTCCAACTTCTTACCACTAGTCTCGCAAGTTTATTGAACTAGAGGTCTAAATATTGTAACCATTAAATTTATGTATTATCTTACAGTTTTTCCTTTTTTTTTACTCCCTTCAAAAAAGATTGTGATGCTGCACTGACTGCTCGTGTTAGTTGGTATCAATTCAATGAGGTTGCATGCAAGTCTAGCTGAGCTTTATTGCATATCAACATCAACGCCACCCTCATCATTAATTTTATCGAACTATTTGGAGGTGGATTATGATTATTTATTCTCTGTTAATGTTTATAGATAATTACACTTAGAGCATCCAAAATATTGGTATTTACAAATTGATCAGTAATTCTTTTATTTTTTTCATTTTGAACTATAGAATTCATGTATTTATATGTATCGTGATGAAACTATTAGGACTGAAAATATGGATTGTGGTTTTATTTCGAGTTTTGATATTTAAGTGACAATTTAAAAAAAAAATTGATGCATGAGTTGGTTTTGTAAGTAGCGTTGCTTTGGGTAGCATGGCATGCTTATTTCTTTGTATTAAAATTCATCTAATTTTGATGAATTTCAAATATATTGCTCGTATATACTGCAACCCATGCACTCCTGATGCCAAATGCTTACTATCATTGCCTACCATTGTTAGTTGCCCTCCAGGGCCGCTGATAGCTATAGGTCACTGGTTGTCCTCTACTATCAAAGTTCTCTGCCACTGTTGATGCTTACAAAGCTGCATTAGCAAGACATTTTGTATTGATTAAACCTTGTCTTTTTCAGTTATGAAAAATGGGGTCCTTGATTTGAATGTTGTAATTTGGAAGCCATATTAAAAGCTGAAGTTCGCAACACCGAATTGCTTCATTTAATACTAGTTAACAGTTAGGTCATCTTCCTAAGTCCTTTTTTTAAATGTAAATTTAAGTCATTTTTTAAAGTTAATAAGCTACAGTTAAGTCAAATCATTAATAATTTTGCAGTATGTTTTTGTTTCTAATAAAGTTTATCAAGCCCTGCTGCAGTTAACACCATTAAAACCGATTATGTCACATTGAACAGCAAGAGCTAATATAATACTAATGCTGCAGTTGGCAGTTGCATGCTCTACTTCCTTCAGTTAGACGAGTCGAGCAGATATAATTAATTATACTGAATAGCTAGAGCTAAATGAGGTTGAAGCTTCATATTATGGTAGCTGCATGCTTTGGAAGTGATGAATCATACTATAAAATGTATATGTAAGACTCATTTGTATGAATATGATGCAATTTACAAAATCACATTTTGAGATGGATCTACATATAAACATGAATGAATTTGGATCCCATACTCTACAACAAGATTTATGATATAAATTCTATTTAGGATTGCGGCAGCACAAATCTCAGAGCAAAATATGAGCACACGACAAATGAGGTGGACCTATGGTCAAAGTGTACCATGATAAGTTAACAAACTAATTTAATTTATCAAGAAGGAAAATCAATGCCAAAGTTGGGGAGAGAATCACAGAACGCTACTGGATCATTCTCCTAGTTGACAGGTCGATTGACATGGTGGCCGAACAAGGGTCAATCATAAAAGTAGCTGAACTGAAGAGATGCAGAGAGCGAGCCAGATGAAAGACAATCTACCACCAAGCAAATGAGGAAAGCAAACAAAGTTTGAGGGGAATTCATGAACAAGCCCGACCGAAGAGTCTTCATATTACCCCATGTGGTTCGGGCCATCACTACCGAACGAACAAGTGTGGACCAACGAGCAAAGGATTTCCGTCAACAGCCAATAATTTATTTATCAATATATTTAAATATATTGTACAAATGAATTTTGTATTCCTTAGTTTTTTTGTATAGAGAGGGGGCACAAAGGTAAATGTGTATTCAGGGGGCCTTTCTATATCTATAAATAGGAGAAAATTTCATGAAAAGAAGTTTTAGACACTTATTTTTATTGTTCATCTGCTCTTACTCATTCTACCCTTCCTTGCGTGTTCTATTCCTTGGGCGTGATTCCCAAATATTTTTGGATTCAACATCCTAAATAGTGCCGTGAGCATGGAATCATACCGCCAAAAAGAAGAGGAGCACACTGCAACTACAAAGCGGCCGTTCAAAAGGCACGAAGCCAAGCAGTAGATATGGAAAGCACAAGGGAGATTCTGCGACTGTAAGTGATGGAAATGAAGAAGCTGTTGATTTTAGATATGAGGGAACAGATGGTAGGCTCTTTTCAAGAAGCTCCAGCTAGAGGAAGCCAAAACTCGTAGAGCCAAACCTTAAGAATATAGCCACTAAGAGACTGGTCGCCGGGGTGGACCAGCGACTAACGACGGGTGAGATGGACTAGTACCCAACGTCAGAATATCACATCCAGTGGAAGAAAAGGGTGATGATTCTTAATACCAGGTTAGCGCAGGATCGACCTCGGTGGAATGCCACCACACCATACGAACCACAGTCCTCCGCCACACTGAAAATGCCTTCAACCTTAATTCGTATAAGGATCTCACCAACCCAACCAATTATGTACCTGCTTTCAAATCGGTCTTTAGAATATTGAAAATCACCAACACGTTCAAGTGCCGTTTATTCCTTACGACGCTGAGGGATTCGGCCCTTCAATGGTTCAATGCCCTCCCGACAGGAATCATCTCATCTTTTTCATCAAATTAAAAAGGTTATTCGTGGCCCACTTCAAGAGTGCGCAAAAGCCATCGAAGAAGTGTGAAGCTCTCCTACAGACCTAACAGAAGGAGGGAGAGACTCTTCGTTCATACATCACAAGTTTTCATTCGGAAATACTAGATATTCATAACTTAGAGTCCCTCATGGAGCAGACCAACCTAACATAGGGAGTAAAAAGCAAGCATTCAAATATGCTCTAGGCTTCTTGTCGGCCGTTAAAAAGTTAGAAGTTGTTTTAAGTTTAATATAATATAATGTAATATATATATGATTCTAGAAAATATTGTTTTAATTTGAAAATATGAAATCAAACCGATTTCAAATATGCAATAGTTTAAATAAACGAGCACTATACCGCGAGTCATGCATCTACCCCGAAGAACGGACACATTAATTAGTGATGAGGCTCATTAAATAAACAAAAGAATGTATGACATCAATTTTGGTCTGCGAACCATTTATGTTGATCGACAAGTTTTTTTATCTAATATAAGAGATTAGATATGGTTTATATTACCCGGTTTCTTAAAGTTCCCTATAAGGGCAAGCCCCTATAGTTAATTACATCTTAAATAATGAAGTCACCTAAGAAAACTCTTGATATAGATTAGAAATAATGCCTTCATGAATTTAAGGGGTAGGATTTTTAAGGTCGGACAATAAGAAATTCAAATGGAAAAGGTGCAAATGTGATAGTTATTACGGAATCCAAAGGAAGAAAGCGATGGAATGCTACGGATCCTGAGGAGAACCCGATTTCCCAAAATATCCTATGGTTTAGCTTCAACTTAGAAGATATATTGTTTAATGTTTCATCTTGCCAATTTTATTATTTTTAGTTCTTACATCTGCATAATACTAATTATGCAAAGAGCCTAGAAGGTAGGAGGATTTATGTCTTACCGAATGACAACCTAAGAGTCCTAAGTCGAGTTAGGCTTATATTGCACGATGTGAAAAAGCCTAAAAGATAAGGTGAGGGTTTATGTCATACTGGACGAATTATCTCGAAGTGATATGGTTTATTGTTTATTTCTAAGAAGGTTTGTTGTTTTAGACCTATTTGCTCTCCCGAAGATGTTCTTCGGCATGCTTCATCGTGCTACCCACGGTGTTTGCTCCAAGCTCCTTGTTGCAGCAGGTTTAAGTTTACAAGTGTCAAATTGAGGAGGTTGAGAGAAGTATCGGGTTTAGAGTTCAAGTTTTGGTATAGCTATCAAGTTTGATGTTGTAGCCATAATAATTTACATGTCTTATTTAAGGGGGGAGTTTAAGTTCATTAGAGCGACACCGATTAGGATCCCACGGTTCCCTCATTCCAGCACCAGTATTTTCTTCAGATTCACTTAGTCTAAATGAATTTACCAAACTCAAATAAATGAATTCAATAAATTCATCCAGACCGGGAGAAATCTCGTTAGCAGCCGTGGTTGCCTCATCCGAGGAGTTCCCGATCATCCAAAGAGACGTATAAATTTAATTGCAATTGTCTTGTTTTGTTTTGTTTATGATTAATTTTAGAGTTGTCTTATCTTGTTGTTTTTCTGAATTTATGATTTGTTTTGGTTTTGGTTTATGTTTAGCATAGGAGGTGGCATAATATGCATAAAATGAATTGTACTAGAAAGTAAAGTGCAGTAAAGAAAAGTATTGTAAATAAGCTATAAAAACATATCCCAGTCCTCCTGTCGCACTCTAGCAGAAATGTCAGTATTTGCAGTGTATATGTATAATCTTGCAAGAAATTAAAATGTATTGCATAGAAGGAAAATAGAAAGACATGGTTTAAAGTGTGTCTACCGAGCCCTAAGGCATAACTTAGTGGGTTCCTGTTCATTTGTGAAATGGTTGATTTTATTGAATAAAGCATAATAAGTTCAGTTATCTTCTAAGATATGTAAAAGTCTATAAAAGTGTTCAGGGTATGACCCTAAACGACTTTTAAAACCCATTTGGAACGTCATGAGTTCCTCTAAACTTATTATGTTATTAAATAATTTATCCATTTTTAGTGAGATTTAGTGAGTGTGCTTTAACCCTATGCTCAATAAACTTTAATGTTTTAATTATCCCATGAGAGGAGTAGCTATCACTTGATATTTCATTTTATAAATTATGTGGGTAAAGACCCTTTTAAGGATAAATTAATATGCTAAGGAATTTAGCCAATTAGTTTAAAGTTGGGCTAGTAATGTTTTCAAAATATTCTTGATCAATTATGTTTTCTTCTATAAACCTCATTAATCAAAATTTTGGATTAAGCCTAGTTTACTACTAAACCCTTAAGCATTGTGAGTAAATTTGCAATTATAGGAATGCTTAAATTAAATGTCATTTATTCTTTATCCATGATTGTATTATCATCAAACCATTAGCTAGGGGTCTCATTAGTAAATTATTATCTTCCAAAATCAAATCCCTTACCTTAGGATCATTCAATTTAATTAAATTTCAAATTACCATAATTAAAGTAAAATTACCATTTATACCCTTATTATGGAGAGGCGAGATTGGTTTCTACCTTTCAACCCCTTATGTTTCAATCATCTAACAAAGTTAATTAAAATTATTTATTATCCATTTACCCTTGATTAACCTAAATATTAATTTAAAGCTTAAATTTCATAATTACAATTACCATTTTGCCCCTTTAAGGCCTATCACTTCATAATTTATTAAATTCAACTCATATGACTTTGAAATTTTCATGTTACCCTACTCACGAGTCAAATGTCAGAAGAGAAAATGTGATTTTTTCAATTTTTATTTTATTTTTATAATTATTTTAATGCAAAAAATATGACTTTTCAATATTAATTGATTAACTTAGCCAAAACAAGTCATCTGCACTTAGAAAAATTATTGGAGGTTCACTTAGGTTAGAGGACCACTTAGAGAAATTTCATGATTTTTTTAGTTTTATTTCACATATTATAAAATTTATTTGTTTATTTCTAGTATTAATTAAATATAAAAAATATTTAAATGAAAAATTAGAGTTTATATTTTTCATAAATCTCTCTAAGTTCAGAGAACCTAGAAAAGCAAATTTCATATTTTTATGATTTTTATTTTATTTATTGTAATTATTTTAGTGCAAAATTAGACAAAATTCATTTTTAGCCATTTAAAAATTTATAACTTTATTTAGAAAATTAGGAAAAATATTTTAATCATTCCCAAGTGACCAAAGAATCAAATGTGACATTCTGGTGTATTTTTATATGTTTGTGATTTTTACGATTTTTAATTATTTTTAATTATTTAAAATTCAAAATATAGCATAAAAATGAAAATATTTTTTTAATTCTAATTTTATTTTTATTAAGTCCCTCTAGTCATTAGAAACTCTCAAGACCATTTTTATAATTTTCTAAATTATATTTTAATTATTATAATTATTTTTGCGCCCAAAATGCTATTTTACTTAGAAAATCTATTTTAGTGATTAAACCAATTCCAATTGACTTTAAATTTTTATAGAAAGTTAACATGATTATTATTTATAGTGTGGAATGATTTTTGTGATTTTTCCATTTATATTTTATTTATTTAATTTTTTAAAGATTTTAACAAGTTATTTACAATTAGAGCCATTATTAATTAGTTAAATCTATTTTATATTTCGTAGGGTCCTCTGACCATAATGAACCTACCAAAGTATGTTTTATATTTATTTAATTTATATTTTAATTTTTATAAATTTTAAACCAAAATGGAGGGGATTAACTTAAAAATTAGGGATCTCTAGCTAGAGATGTTCTCTGACCTTGGAATAATAAGAGAAGATCCCTAACAATAGAACCTACAAGCCCCCCAAACCTCATGTCATGGTGATATGTTTGTGATGAGTTATGATTTAAACAAGTTTTTCTGTATTTAATTAATTTAAAAACAAATATAAGTCAAATAACTCCAATTTTATTTTCACATTGTTCTCCTCTGTTCACTGAGCTAGGGTTTTTTTTATTTTTAAGAGTTTTCTACACCAAGTTATGAGTTTTCTAAGATTTTCTGATTTAAATAAATCATAAATCCCTTATATTTCTATTTATCCGACTCAGCGCCACACCAACCTCGGCAGCTTGGAATATGCGCGTGTCACCATTCTATTGGACTTCACCATCTGATTCAGTTGCCACGTGACCTGTGCGACGGTTCTCGGGTAAGGATGCCTGTGGATAATGAACGGATGCCGTTCATTTAATACACGCGCGGACGAACGGCCAGGATCGCGCCGGATCAGGAGATGGAACGACACAGCGGGCCCCCGGAGAGCCGAGTCAGATGGCGGCGTCGAATCGGAGAGCGCCACACGGCGTTTCGGAGCTGCCGAGGTTGACGCGGCGCCGCGGGATAAATAAAAAATTAGGGTATTTTTCTATTTATTTAATTCCCTAAACTTCAAAAATCCATAACTTTGTGTAGGAAAATCAGAAAAATAAAATAAAAATACTCTCTTGCTCAGTGAACAGAGGAGAATAATGTGGAAAAGAAATCATTTAATTTAATCAAGTATTTTATTTTTAATGATTTATTTCCCTTCTGCATTGTTTTAATTCTCCATGCATATAGGAAATTCACCATGGCATGAGACCATAGGGCTTTTGAAGCCTCCGAATTTGGGAACATTCCCTAAATTTTCCAAAGTCGAGGCCATCCCTATGAGAAGTTATTGATTTTTCAAATTCATGTTACTGTTTTGAGTATTTTAATTCCAATAATTAGCATGTTGTGAAATAAATTCTAGGAAAATTTGGTGATGTTTCTTCGACCAGGAGGACCCTAGGAAAAATAGGTTTTGAACTAGTTCATTTAAAATGACCCTAATTGGCTTAAACACCCAAAATAGCTCCTTAATTAATTAGAGCTAATCATACATCAAATTGACTTGAAATTAATTCTCCACTGACCTTTGGGATCAGAGGAACCCACCATAAAAATTTGAAGTCAATTGGACTTGGTTAGCCCTACTAAATGGGTTGATTAAGCCATTTAGCCAATTTAAACTTAAAAAAATTCATAACTTTCAAAATACTTTTCAAAAATTCACCAAATTGGTTTTAAAGCCTCTCTGATATCAGGGGAATTTAAGAAAAATAAAATTGTAATTTTCTAAAAAAGTTGATTTATTGTATTATTTTAATATTTTAATAATTAATAAATAATAAAAATCACAAAAATAATAAAATTCACCAAAATGTTACACTTTGAATTTTAATCACTTAGGAACAAATCCCATATTTTTCTTAGGTCTATTTAATGAGATATTCAATTTTAAAGCCCTAGGGTAATTTTAAAATTAAAAAAATGTATTTTCTAGCATTTTCACTAAAATATTTATAATAAATCAAAGAAAAATCAGAAAATTGTAAAAATTAATTCTCTGATTTACTTGATATCAGAGAGAGTTTTGAAAAATATAAAATTAATTTTTCAACGTTTACTTTATTTTTAAATTAATTAATACTCCAAAACTTAAAATAATTATAATAAAAATAATATAATTCAAAAAATCACCAAAATTGGTTCAAGTGGTCCTTTGGTCATTAGGAATGTCCCATAATTTTCTTAAGGACAGAAATTTTCTCTTGGTCATGTTATTAAATTTTCCTTGGAAATCCCTATTTTCTACCAAAATAATTATATAAATAAATTAAATACAGAAAAATCACATTTTCTCCTCTCATGTCTTTATTGACATATGAGTGAAGTCACATAAAAAATTTCAAGTTCATTTAAGCTTAATTTAGTGAGTTATGAAATTGTTAAGCTTGAAGGGCAAAGTGGTAATTAAAAATTTTAACCTTTAATTAAAACTTTAGGTTTTAATAAAAATTAAAAAGTAAGATATTTGATCTTAATTTGATTTGGATGATTGAAATTTAAATAATTAAAGGGTAGAAATCTATTAAACAATTTTAAAAATAAGTGAAATAAACCTTAATTAAATAATTGATTAAATTTGGAAGAATAATAAAGTTGGAATTATTAAATAGGGATATTATTATTAGGAAGAAATTTATTCTTTGATCTAAGGATCCCTAAATTAATCAATCTCAATAATCTTTAATTCCTAATTAAAATGATAATTCAAATTTAAGTTTTAAAATGTTAAAGGACTTAATCATTTAAATTAAAAATAAAATTAAATTAAAGATTAAATTAAATTAAATCAAACAAATTAAATTAATTTAAATTAAATTAAATCAAATGAATTAAATCAAATTAAATTGAATAAATTAAATTAAATTGATTAAATTTAATTAAAATTAAAATTAAATTAATTAAATAAAATAAAAAATAATAATAATAATTAAATTAAATTAAATTAAATTAAATTAAATTAAAACATATTAAATTAAATTAAATTAAATTAAATTAAATTAAAATAAAATATATATAATAATAAATAATTAAATCAAATTAAATCAAACAAATTAAAGTAAATCATATTAATTTAAATTAAACCAAATTAAATTAAATTAAATTAAAATAAAAATAATAAAATCAAGTTAAATTTAAAATTAAATTAAATTAAATAAATCATATTAAAAACTAAACCAAATTAAATTAAATTAAATTGAATTAAATAACATCACCTAAGATATAAAGAAATTAAATATAAAGCAACTCGAACACTATTCCAAATTTAAATCCGATAATCGAAATTAAATTAAATCACAAATCATTTGAACATCAATTTGCCCTCGAAAGCTTTGGTTATCATAACTCCTAAATAGAACATTAAATGAAATGTTACCCCACTTATAGGATATTCAAATGTCTTAGTTCACTGAGCAAGATAACAAAACTCGAATTCTCGGACGATTAATTCATTTGTATAATTAAATTCATTTGGACTTAAAACAATTCTAGCAATATTGAAAAGATGTTTAAGATTTTCTTAAGCACTTCCTCAATATGATAGGATAATTATAAGAACAATTGAACTTAATTGTTCTTTGATGAAGAAAATCGTCCTCAAACCGAAACACAAGAACCTAGACGTCATAGGAAATGACTAGCTATAAGATTAGAAACTTGGTAGAAAACCATAACCCTCCCTTTAGCTTTACCTAGGAACTTGCTTAAATATTTTAATTGTGTTTTAAGTGAAGCTTGGGATGATGGGAAGACCCTCCAGGTACGCTTTTATTTTATTGCAATTTACATTATTGCAATTTCTTTAATAGCATCGCACTTACTTTTTCTTGCATGATAAACAACTGTTGCGTGAAAACCCACACCTTTAGGATAGTCCCTAAAACTGAAACCAAAACTAAATTAAAAGTCATTACAAGATAAAATCCACTGCCACAACATCTCAAAATATAAAACAACTCAAAATTTAATCACGAAACGGAACACAAAACTACAATTACAACTAAATTAAAACGTCCTGTTGGATGATCGGGAATACCTCGGATAGATGTAACCTACGTGTTGCTAACGGGATTTCCCACTTGTCTAAATGAAAGTGTGGAACTCATTTAGTTGAGTTTAACAAATTCATCTGGACTAAGTGAATCTATAAAAATAACGATGCCGGAAGGATGGAACCGTGGGATCTTAACCGGTGTTGTTATAATCAACTTTAAGATTTGTTTTAAATAAAATATAAAAAAAAGACACTTGGAAATTAAGATTTTCTCTAAACCAAAACACTTTTCTCATCTCTTGATTTATGACTTCTAAAACTAAACCTCTACAACAACAAGGAGCTCGGAGCATGGTGGGCAGCACGGCCATCGTCATCGACAAAACTTGAATCTACATCAGCAAAACCATTCTTAGAATTAAATAACCAAGCCATAGGACTTCGAGGTAGTTTGCCTAGTGCAACATAAATCCTCAACCTTTTGTTAGGCATTTGCATTGCAAATTAAGTCCTAACCGGTCTTAGGACTCCGAGGTAGTCGTTTAGTACGACATAAACCCTCATATCTTCGAGGATATTTGTATGATCATGTCATACAAATATAAGTCCTAATTAATTAAAATTGGCAAGATCAAAATATTAAATAAACATTAGGACTTTCCTAAATTCAAGCCAAACAATAGGATAGTCGGGAAATTATCGAAGTTCACTTCGAATTTGTAATTTCTCCTACCTTTCTTCCGTTGAATTCCCAAAACAAAATGTTCCCTTGAAAACCCTAAACTTTGAAATTCTTGAGAGCAGAATTACTGATTATTATCGAGAGTTTTCTTAGGTAATTCCCGTCACTTAGGATGTAATTAACTATAGGGGCTTGCCCTTATAGGGAATTTTAAAGAACCCGAGTAATATAAACCCTGTTTAATGCTTTCATATTAAGCGAGGGAATTTGTCGGCTTATAAAATTGGTTCACAGACCAAACGGATGTCACAAATCTTCTAGTTTATTTAATCGAGCCCCACCATCAAGCAGTGCGTTTATCCTTAGGGATAGATACACGGTTTGTGGTGCGGTGCTCGTTTATATAAACTATTTGGGATGTGAGATCAGTTTGACTTCATATCTTAAAATCTTTAAATTTAAAATTACTTTCAAAATCAAATACTACTTTTAAAATTATTTATTTAAACTAAATTAAAAATTCGCCGACAACTTCTGTTAGGCGACCCCTTTTCAAAATAAAACACACAACCTAAAAATATGCCGACAGAGTGCTGAGCTGCAAAACCAACCAATGGTAGTGAGCCACCATGGATGGGTCAATTTGTGTTCACGTGGTGGGGAGGGCTCTCTCAGTTATGAGTCGTTCGTCGACTAGGCCGGCCGGCCAGGCCTGAGCTAGTGGTCAGGTGAGCCAGTGGGAGGCCTTAATGGTGATTAGCTTGAGTGGTTGATGGCCGATGGTAACGATATGTTGGGTTTAACCATTTTTGGGAGGAAATCCCCTAAATCATGGGATCCTTGGTCCATGGATCATGTAGGTTGTGCTAGGTGGGTTTAGGCTGGGTTCTAGGGTTCACATCTTGGTTGTGGTGGACTTAGGTTTGTTAATTTGAGTTGGTTTGATCAATTTCATGGCATGAGATAAAAATTAGGGTTTTGGGTCAACTTGGGTCTAGATTGGGTTTGGGCTAAAGTTTGGGTCAATTGATTAATCAATTTGATGTAGATGATTGTCATGAAGAGTTTTGAAAAGAGGTTGGGTGATTTTGAATTGGTTTGAAAGGTCAATTTGATGGAATTTGGTCATATGATCAACTTTGGAGCATTTGGGTTAGTATTGGGTTTAACTTGGGCTAAGGTTTAGATATGGTTCAATTTCATGTGGGAGATTGTCATAAAGAGTCTTGGATATCAATTGGATGAACATTTTGGGTTCAGTGAGTTCAATTAGGTGAGATTTGGAATTTAGGTTAAAATTGGGTGTTTTGACTTAGATTGGCCTCAGATGATGTTTGAGTCCAACTTTAGGTCAATTGATTGTTTAAATTGATTTAGGGGAATGTTATGAAGGGTTTGGAATGCAAATTTGTGAAATTGATTTGATCATAGAGTTCAATTTGGGGGAATTTGGATATTTGGTCAACATTAGGGCTTTTGAATTGTACTTGAAATTGGGCTTGAAATTGGGTTTTATTTGGTTTAGATTGAGTTTGGGGATTATGAATTTTGATTTTGAATTGAAATTGAGGGAGATTAAAGTCAATTTGATGGAAATTAGGGGTACATTAGGAGATAATGGATACAACACAGAAGAATGCAGACATGTCAGGAACTTTGTTGAGGACTAGATTAAGGTTGGAAAGCTAAAGAATTTGTAGTTGCTGGACCTACCACTCGCTAATAAGGAAAAACCCAAGTTGACTATGTGTTTGATGAACCCATCCAAGCAAACAACATTCAAATCAAAAGAATAATACCAGTGATAATCAGAGGAAGTGGGGATTCTTCCCAACAATCAAGTCTAAAAAGGGTCCAATTAGGATAGCAATGCGCCATCGCCCATGTCCCATGGAAGGAGACACATCCCCCCTCTTGTTCATTGATTAGGACATGTCGATGAAAGGTACCTTTGTAATGATGCCATTTTCATTATAGCTTTAATTAACGACTACAAGGTTGAATATATATTTATCAACACTAGGAGTTCAAAGAACATCTTGTTCAAAGTGGTGTTCAACAAGTTAAACCTGGAGGCACAATAGATGACAACACCATTCAGACCTCTTTTCAGATTCTAAGAAGAAAGGAATGAGGTTTTGGGAGTGATCACATTAAAATTCACCTGGGGTAATAAGGATAGGTGATTCGTGAGGTTCAAAGATTTTTTGGTGGTTAACTCAATGCTCATATAAAACGGCGTCTTCGGCCGACCACTTCTAAAAAACTTCCGAGCGGTGACCTCCACCTACCATGTAGTTGTGAAATTCCTAGGAGACAAAGAGATCATTACTGTTTGGGGGGTGGGGGGGACTTAAAGCAGTCGAGGACATGCTACCTCCGAGTGGTGACCAGCATCGACTAAGAACTACTCAGCTTACAGAGCAACAAAATAGAGTGGCCTCGCGACCAGCACTCCAAGTCCTCGCCACTGAAGAAGACACGAGTAAATTTTTTCTAATTGGAAAAGTTTTTTATTCGAGGTCGAAAGATCTTCTTGTCCAGTCCCTCAGGAATAATCGAGATGTCTTCTCATGTTCCACTGTAAAAATATAGGGAGACTCCATAGAGGTCTCATGCCATTGTTTGAACATCAACCTACCATCCACCCTACAAGTAGTAGAAGCTAAGGTCATTGGTTGCTACTTTGGCTGAACCAATTCGAGAAGTAGTGAAGAAACTATTAAAGATGGGATACATACGTGAAGTAGAATACCCGACTTGGGTATCCAACTTGGTAATAGTGCAAAAGTCCAATGGGAAGTGATGAATGAGCTCCAGCTTCACCAATTTGAATATTGCTTGCCCGAAAGACAATAACTCATTACAAAGGATCGACGCGTTGGTGGATTCAATTGTCAGACACTTCTTAATGAGCTTCCTAGACACTTTCTTTGGATACCACCAAATCAAGATGCAATCCAAGGATGAAAAAAATGGCTTTTATCACTTGTGAGGGAGTGTATTGCTATAATGTCATTTGGGCTTAAGAATGGTTGGGCTACTTACCAGCAGTCTTTGGATGTATTTTTTACAAAACATAAATGAAGAAATTTTGAAGTATATGTGGATGATTTGTTGGTAAAAATTAAGACGCTCGAACAAGACATAAATAACTTAGAAGAAATATTTGAAACTTAGAAAATTTAATATGAAATTAAAACCCTGACTGTATCTTCGGAGCCTCAATCAAAAAATTCCTGGTTTATTCTAACCCTCAAAGGTATCAAGGCCAACCCAGAAAAGGTGTAAGCGTTGCTGAACATGCCTTCCCCATAGAACACGAAGAAGATATAAAGGTTGAGTGAGCGGATAGCGGGTCTTAGCCAACTCATCTCTAAGTTGGGAGAAAAGAGTGCATCATTTTCAAAGCCCTGAGAAAGAACAAACATTTTGAGTGGATCGCTGAGTGTGAAGAAGTGTTCAAAAGGCTCAAAGGCTCCCTAGCTTTACCACTTCTCCTCCACGGTTTGAAGCCGGTCGATGACCTCTCTTTATATCTCGGACTCAGGCTCAAAGTCGTCAGCTTTATACTAGTCCAAGAGGAGCAGGAAAAATAAGTCCATATCTGTTACACCAATCGAGTCCTAAGGAACTGAAATTAGTTACCTCATCATGGAAAACTAACTTTCTCTCTTATCACCTTTGCTTACAAGCTCTGAATTTATTTCCAGGCTTTTCCAATTTGGGTCGTCACTAATCACCCACTCGAGTCGGTCCTCAATTATCTAGAACATTCTGGTCGGCTCCTCAAATAGTTGGTAGAGGCAAGTGAGTTCGACATCTGTTTCGTCCTCCGAATGGTGATCAAGGCCCAAGTAGTGGGAGACGTCTTAGCTGACTTCGCTAAGCCATTTGATAAATGAATCATTGCCGATGACAATATGTGGATTTTGTATACCGACAAAGCTTTCAATAAGATAACTTCAAGGCTTGGACTTGCTTTGAGTAGCGCATTTGGTGAGCACTGTTACCACTCGATCACCATAGATTTTAACATCACTAACAATTCAACAAAATACAAGGCGCTAATCGTCAGTCTATGCCTTGTGCACCACGAGGGAGCTTGTTTCCTTCATGTGAAGATAAACTCACAACTCAAAGTTAAACAAATAAACTGAGGTTCGAGGTCCAAGAAGAGGAGATGGAAAAGTATCTTGCCAAGGTAAAAATAAAGATCAAACGATTTGTAAGCTTCTTAACCTCCTATCCAAATATTCCTAACTGGGAGGCAAAACATGCCAAAGAGTGGTCTGACCTATAATCAAAGAATCTGAAGTGATGGAAGTGTCCTCTAAAAGGCTGATGAGCTGGATGGGCTCTTACATCCATTACCTGGAAACTGGGGAACTGACGGATGAAGTCACCAATCCAAAATGTTTCAAGATCATGGTAGACCAGTACATGATGATGGAAGGAGTGCTCTTCAAGAGATTCAATACCTTACCTTACTTAACATGTCTAGGAGAAGGTGAAGCAAAGGATGTCCTTTGCGAAGTACATTCGGGTAAATGCAGCAGTCACTCAGGAGGAAAAACTTGGCCCGCCGAGGGCAATGTCATGAGTCCTTTTGTCCTATGCTCCTCAAAGATGGCGAGGAATTCACAAAGAGGTGCGAACAATGCTAGAAGTACGGTCGCCTTCAACATTAGCCTGCCTGACAATTGCAACCTATAACGAGTCCTTGGCCTTTTCCCATTTGGCTTTTAGACATCCTCGGATCTTTTCCACCCTCCATGGTGCAACTTCGTAGTCACCATTGAATACTTCTAAAAGTGGGTAGAAGCTAAGGCTATTTCTTGAATCACTGCAATTGTAGTTCATAATTTTTCCAGACAAAACTTATTTACCGACACAGTTTGCCGAACAGGGTTTTAAGAACTTTTGTGAGAGTCAAGGAATAAACCTAAAATTTGCATCCATGCACCACCCCCACACCAACAATCAAGTTGAAGTTGCAAGAAAAAATTATCCTGCATCTCTTAAGAAAAAAGGCCAAAGTCATAAAGGGAAAAGAGTCTGACCTATTGTCATTGGTATTATGGGCTATCCGATCGACATCTTCAATGGTGACAGGGTATGCTCCTTTCATGTTATTTCATGATATGGAAGCGATAATATCAGTAGAGCACAATCACTACAGCTAAAGGACTGTTATGGCCTCCGCTTTTTAAAGAAGGCTTAGCAGATTGACAGACCAACGATGAAGGAGCCAAGCTCAGGCTTAACCTTGCCAAAAAAATTTGTACCAATTCGACTTTTCTTCTAGAGAAAAATTAAAAGGTAAATGATGCAATACTTAAACAAAAAAGTAAAAGAATAGTACTTCAGGCCGGGAGACCTCATTTGCAAAAAAGTTGATCCAGTGGCCCAAGGACAAGCAATCGGTATGCTCGACCAGACAGAGACTAGACTATTCATCGTTATGAAAAGGGTTTCCCTGGGAGCGTACCGACTCAAAATCTATGCAAGTGAGGACATACCAAGGACCTAGAGCAGAGATGACCTAAAACAGTTTTTTCCTTGAATAAAAAACCTCTTGTATGAAATTCAGACTGACATAATGAAAACCGAAGTATTATCTAACACTTTCTTTCTATTCATGACTTGCAAAGCTCATATGTAACTTTATCGCATTCACAAGATTCGAAAGTTTCTACGTCCTCGCAATCAATCTAAATGATTGGGGAACTCAAAAACTAAAGACTACCTTCCGGGGTGAGTAGCCAAAAGACTCCTTTCTAAAGCGAACAAAATATTGACAACCCTCGGGAGCGAGCAGCCAAAAGACTCCCCTCTGGGGAGAGAAACCTAGAAACTCACCTCCACACAACTCGCGATCAAAGATTTTTGAGAAGAAAAAGAGAGGAAAAATTCTTAAATTCATCATCGTAGCAAGCAAACAATAGAAGAAAATACGTAACACAAGTAAGATACATATATAGAAGAAATGAAAAAATGTTATATATTTCTTTATCCTTCATCATTATAAGAGTGATGTTTCCACTTTACAAAAAAATAGAAAAAATAAAAGGGAAATCCCTTGCCACAAAAATAAATTGAAGAAGTCGAAGACCCACCTTCTTCGAGCAACACCTTTGATCGCTGATAAACTTCCAGCCTGAAGAACACATAAGAAAAAAACGCTTAGCAAATTCACTAAGATTTGCATGCTTCAAGACAACCATTACCAACCGAATGAATTGAATTATAACGAATTCGGTGTCAAGCTGAAATTGGTTCACCAGCTCCTTGGCGTATGTAATGAATTTGACTAATGAGGCAACCTTTGCAGATAAGTTGTCGTTCTCTTTGAGCATTACCGAGAGCCATTTTGAAGTTCCCACTAAGCTCTCCTCTGTTTCGGTAATGTAAGCCTCAGCCACTTCTATCCACTGTAAGGACTTCTTCTGTCAAGCTGCGACAACTTCCACATTCTTCCTCACTCGAACAGCTTCAGCCATAGTCTCAAAGTGTAAGTTGGACAAGTAGTGAGATGATGTCATCACCAACAACTGGTACCTATCAACTAAGCAACATAGCTCTAGGGGGCTGTAACTGTATAAGTTTTCTTTAAAACTCGCAGACCATAGCGTGTTCACGAGATCTGTAACATGAAACTCAAATCTCATACAACGATAAAGCCAGTCCCATTACAGGTCAATGAGGGCAAACGTAGAATTCCTTGAAATGAAAAATTTCAGTCCCTCCTCTTGCATCTAGGTCCATTCATTGCTACCTTCAGGGCAGAGGCGAAGGGAAAATCTTCACTATCCATGAGCTTTATCCCCTTTCTTTGATGGGACCTCTAAGGACCGTTGAACTGCTTTCAAACTAGTAGGAGGAGTGGTCCTGCCTTGATCAAACCTAAAGCTTACAATCACCGTCTCCAGATTGGTCAGTGACCCAAAGTCTGCTTCGTCTGGATTTGAGTTATGGTTAGGACCCTGTTCTTCACCTGCTGTGGGATTTGGGGATGACCAACATGCTCTATCCCTCTCACCAAGGTTGATGAAACCTGACATGTTGAACTAAGGATCTTCTAGAGCCTCAACTGAGTCGTCGTCCGAAATGGACTTAACATCATATTTCAGAATGAAAGGAAATGCAACATCGTTTCCACCTACATCACCTGTCAGAAAGGAAGGCTTTCTTTCAATCAAGCTTAACTCAATAATTGAAATCCACTGAATAACGAAGTTCATTTTGGAGGTACAAATAAGAAGGTCCAAACTAGGTGCGTTCTTCGGGGGCGCTTTTCCCCATCCTTCAATAGTTTCTTCATTCTTGGCTCTTCATGGAAGCCTTGACCACCTTGTTAATTTCTCGCTCCGACTCTTTGGAATCATATGTGATCCACAACTCTCGAGCCATTCGACCATACCTTATTAGGTTCAAAACCATATTGATAATGTCCTCACAAGTATATTAGATAATAGAGAGACTTTTTCTTCAACAGATGATGCTAAACCTTACATCCGAGGAGAGAATTTTTGTCTCTTGTATGGTTCCCCATATGGGCATGTGAGAATCCCCTAGTACTTCATTGATGCAAGGAGAAAGTTGCACTTCTAGTTCTTGGCCTTGTTCTCTAGATCAATCACTTCTTTTTCGAGGTTAAGTTTACATAGCCATTAAGGTAAACACTAAAGGACAACACATGAGGGGACAATTACCGCGACAATGGGATCTACATCCAGCAATAGTAGCACAAAATTCATAACTGTTGCTATGCAGTTCACCTTTTGTTGAGCTAGGATAATGCCATGGTGATTTAGAATGGCCAGAAGCTCATGATAGAGAGGAAATCAAAGCCACTGATCAAATTGATCAAGATACAACACAAGTTGCTCCCCATAGTCTCCATTCAGCTGATCATTTGGACTTAGAGCCTCCAATAATTTTTAATCCTCATAGGTGTATCTCCTCTAGTACCTTGAATCCTCGTCAAAGGAAAAACAGAGAGCTCTGTTGCCGACACCTTCCATAACTGTTAGGAAAATTATTTGGAGGCCATATGGGCACTCAACGGGAAGAAAAATAGAGAAGATGTGACCAAAGTGTAAGAAAGGAAAATAGTGAAACAACTTTAATCCTACTTATAGGGCTTGAAAAGAAGCCATAGCGCCATTGACATTGCATTGGGAACACAAATTACACGTCCCATCAAAAGATAAATAAGATCAAAAGGTTATTAAAAATGAAAAATAAAAAATTAAAAATTTAAATATATATTCATCAGATAGGAAAAGTTTTCAATCGGTCGCTTCTGGAGAAACCAACCTTCACCTCAACAATTACTTATAAAAGACCCTACCCTCTAGCTTAAAATATCGACACTATCAGCTTCATCTTGTAAATGAGAAACTTAATAATCTTACCGAACATCCGATAGGTCCGTCCGCAGGTTCACGGTGTCCATTTGGAGGACCGCAGTCTCGGTCTGGTGTTCTGCCAACTCAACCTTGAGGTTGAGGAGTTCCATCGACATCCTCTCAGAAAGGGCACCCAGCTGCGGCTTCAACTTTTGTATATTAGCCTGTCATTGGGCCTCAACTTTCGTTCGAGCCTTTGCCTCACAGAAGAAAATGTTTGCTTTCTCATCCATACAATGAACCACAAAATTGGTTGACTCCCTTTTGATGGCCACTGATGGGTTCTATGTAGTCTTCCAAGGAGTCGATGCCTGACCCCCCAACGGCCTCCGATGAGTCATAGATGCAAACCAAATTGTTTGCATAACAAAGACGAGGTCAAGGTGAGAAAAAGGGCAACACCGTTTCGACAGATAAGTCAACAATCCAACTCCTCCTACAAAGGAGTCGATCAAGCTTAGACTAGCGCAAAGTCGAGAAATATTCAGCAGGCATAGGCGAAGTGACCACAACTCTCACATACCCGATTTGAGAAGGATCAACCACATCCTTGTCCCTGCGCGGCTCGTCCTCAGAAGTTCATCGAGCGTCCTTCTTCTCTCGCCCACCAGGTTCAGCTAAGGCCTCAATAAGGGCAACCATCGGGTCCTTGCCATACTTTTGATGCAACATAGGAACATCATCAGACGAGTCATCATGATCATCACCACCACGTTCATCTCGCAGTCCTTTCTTAAATGCTAACTGCTTCAGTCATCTCTTTTTAGCAAGTTTGCCATCCTCAGAGTGTTTTCCTCATTCACTAGGCAAGCCACCTTCATGGTTTCAACTCTAGGCAGAGACTTGCGAGGGACGATTCTTCTCAGTCGACAACCCGAAGGCTTTCATCATAATATTATCAGATGGTTTGTCAGGATTGGTTCTTTTGCCACTCGCCATCAGAGCGAGCCGAATGAAGAGCCACTAGTGATAACCGACTAAGGCTCTATGCAGAGAAGAAATGCAGGAACAATAGCCACTAGTGATAACCTTTATTCAGGGGCTTTAATTATTAAATGATGATTACAAAAAGCATTTAATGTAATTTTTAACTTTCTTGTTTTTTTCACTGCTACAACTTTAAAAAGATAAAATATTGGGGAACAAGATATGTATGACAAGATTTCAACATCATGAATCTCAGAGTAAAACACGAGCACATGACAACAATTATTAAATGATGATTACAAAAAGCATTTAATGTAATTTTTAACTTTCTTGTTTTTTTCACTGCTACAACTTTAAAAAGACAAAATATTGGGGAACAAGATATGTATGACAGGATTGCAACATCATGAATCTCAGAGTAAAACATGAGCACACGACAAATGAGGTGGATCATTAGTCAAAGTATACTAAGATTTGTCAACAATCTAATTTAATTTATCGAGAAGGAAAATCAACCCAAAAGCCGGGGAAAGAATTTCAGAATCCTGCTGGGTCAAACGAGGGACAATAATAGTGGCCAAATGAGGGACAATCATAAAAGTAGATGAACAATAGATACCCATAGAGCAAGCCGAACGAAGGATGGCATACCACCAAGCGAACGAGGAAAGCGAACAAGAGTTTGAGCTGAAGTCGTAGACAAGCGCGACTAAGGAAACCTCATATATCCCCCACATGGATCTGCCCGTCACTGTCAAACGAACAAGTGTGGGCCAACGTGTGATGGATTACCACCATCAGCCAACAATTTATTTGTCAGCATATTTAAATATATTGTATAAATGACTTTAGCATCCGTAAGTTTCTTTGTACAGAGAGGGGGCATAAAGGTATGTGAATTCAGGTTGCCTCTTATATCTATAAATAGGAGAATATTTCATGAATAAAAACTTTAGGCACTTATTTTTACTGTTCACCTCCTATATCTTACTCACTTTCCCCTTCCTTACGTGTTCTATTCCTTTCCTTGGGGCGATTCCGAAACATTTCTGTATTCAATAATTAGTAATAAGCTTTAGATTTCAATTACTCATATTTTAAATTGCGGTAACGTCTTCCAATTCAAAGGAATATTTAATACAAATTGAAATGAAGTCAAGATTTTAATCAATCTGATACTCAACAATTTTCTCAGTCATATCCTTGGGAGACAGAATTTCTACGTGGTTCATATCATATGAAGCAACATCAATTTCTTGAAACATAATCTCTCTCTCTCTCTCTCTCTCTCTCTTTATATATATATATATATATATATATATATATATATATATATATATATATATATATATATATATTGAAAGATTGATCGCCGGCAGAACCACGGATCAACCCTTAATACGCTAACTTCCGTTAGTTTTGGGAGCTGACGCAGCGTTCAAATAAATTCGAGTACTTCCTGCCTTAAGGAGACACTTCACTAGCAGGAGATTCGAACACGGGACTTGAGGGGACTTACGACCTTCAAAGAAGCTGCTCTAGCAACATACCACGATTGACCAGGGACTATAAGACGAGCTTTCCGACTAACCTCATATGCCTAAGTTTGTTGTTCCGCACATAGACGAGATCAAACCTGAGATCCTTGTGTGTATGTGTCGCCTACTGTGACCCTTTGATTATCAGAGTTCGTAAGACCTCAGGGAATTATATATATATATATATATATATATATATAAGAGAGAGAGAGAGAGAGAGAGAGAGAGAGAGAGAGAGAGAGAGAGAGAGAGAGAGAGATTATGTTTCAAGAAATTGATGTTGCTTCATATGATATGAACCACGTAGAAATTCTGTCTCCCAAGGATATGACTGAGAAAATTGTTGAGTATCAGATTGATTAAAATCTTGACTTCATTTCAATTTGTATTAAATATTCCTTTGAATTGGAAGACGTTACCGCAATTTAAAATATGAGTAATTGAAATCTAAAGCTTATTACTAATTATTGAATTCAGAAATGTTTCAGAATCGCCCCAAGGAATAGAACGCGTAAGGAAGGGGAAAGTGAGTAAGATATAGGAGGTGAACAGTAAAAATAAGAGTGCCTAAAGTTTTTATTCATGAAATATTCTCCTATTTATAGATATAAGAGGCAACCTGAATTCACATACCTTTATGCCCCCTCTCTATACAAAGAAACTTACGGATGCTAATGTCATTTATACAATATATTTAAATATGCCGATAAATAAATTGTTGGCTGATGGTGATAAGCCTTCACACGTTGGCCCACAGTTGTTCGTTTGACAGTAACGGGCAGAACCATGTGGGGGAAATATGAGGTCTCCTTAGTCGCGCTTGTCTACGACTTCAGCTCAAACTCTTGTTCGCTTTCCTCGTTCGCTTGGTGGTACAGCATCCTTCGTTCGGCTCGCTCTGTGTATATATATATTGCATGCATATGTAGCTTGCATTATTTGCCTACTTCATTTCTTTCACATTAACTAGTGCCGAAGAACAGTATGAAACAGATTTGCTCTTACTACAGATGTGTATCTAATTATATTTTGGACTGCTACGGCCTACGATCCTTTGGTTAGAGCTAAAGCTCTCTTTTCGAGGGAATATTGTCTAAAATTCAAACAATTTAAAGTGTTCCAAGTAATAAATTAACATAGTATTGTTATGTATGTCGATGACACATTTATTTGTAATGAAGGCATTATTCTAATAGATACGTACAGCTAAGGAACAGATACTATAATATAAACAAGGCAGCTGGCTATACCAATCAAGGTGTCTGCTAGTTACAATTGGTTTCATTTGTTAAATATTCCCACCGTTAAATAAAGAAAAGATTACATACTTTTTTTATTTAGGCAAACTAAAACGATAATACTTTTTAATTGATTTAAATATTACTATTAGAATAATTATTTGAGCTTAAAAATCTCCTAAAAGTGGAGCGTTGCATTTGGTAGTCGAAAGCCAACATAAAATTTTTCAAAAAATCATGATATATATTCTTTTTGATCATTGTGTAAATGCTAGGGCTTCCAATGGAGGTAATGGCTGTATGACCTGAATATAGTGAAAAGTGTGCAAGAGTCGCTATACTAGTGTCTGAGTGTAGTTTTAAATGAGCAAGGGTTCCCACGTTACGAAAAGATGTGGGTAAAGAAGTTAGTCGATGAAATTGATATTAGTATAATGTTTTGAAATTATGGACACTCATAATAAATTAATGGAATTAATTGATATCATGATTCATAGAAAGATAAATATCTTATGTATTCAAGAAACTAAATAGGTTAGAGAAAATGTTGAGGAAATTGATAGCTTAGGCTTTAAAGTTTGGTATCAGGTAGGAGGCACAACAGAAATGATGTACGTGTTACAGATAAGAGTTTGAAAGATAATGTTGTGAAAATTAATAGACTCAGAGATAAGTTATAACCCTTAAGATTGTTGTTGATACTTTGATTTTTAACATTATATGTGCTTATGCTCCTCAAGTAGGTTTAGATATAGATTCTAATGAAAAATCTAGAATGACCTAGAAGAATTAATACAAATGATACCTCTTGAAGAAAGAATTTTTATTGGAGGAGATTTAAATGAATATGTTGGTAGATTGGTAGAAGATTGTAGAAACATTCATTGTGGTTACGGTTTTAGAGTGACTAATGAAGATAGTAAAGACATTAGATTTTGTTTTAGTGTATTATTTTGTTTTTGCTAATACTTTATTCAAAAAAGAAGATGAAAATATTATTATAAGAACGGATATAATAAAACACAAATTCATTATTTTTTTATGAGAATAACAGATCATCAACAATATAAAGATTGTAAAGTCATTCCAAGTTAAAATCCGAAAACTCAACATCGATTATTAGCTTTGAATTTTAAGATGAAGAGTTGTAAAATAAAAAATACTAGAAATTGTTGTTATAGAATTATATGGGGGCAACTAAAATATATAAATAAAATTACTTTTATGAATAAACTTCAAGATTTCAAGATTTGAGATGTTTATGAAAAAGCAAACTCTATGTTAGATAAAATAACAAACAATATTAAACAAGTGATAAAAGATTTACTTGGAAAATCAAAAGGAAAAAATAGTTGGTGGTGGAATAATAACGTGAACAAAAAGATAAAATATATGAAGTCATAATATAAAAATTGGTTTAAATGTAAAAGTTTAGAGATCTAAGAAAATTATAAAATGATCCATAGGGAGTGTATAAGAATAATCTGCGATATTGAAAATTCTGCTTTTAATGAACTTTTTTTTGATTAGATACTAAAGATGGTGAAAATTATATGTATAATCTAGTCAAAAAAAGAGAAAATATAAATAAATATACTCAAGTAAAGCGTATTAAAGATAAAAATAAAAAAATTATTTTTCTTAGAAAAGATATTTAACATAAGTGGGTGAGTTATTTTGATAAAATTTTTAATGAAGTTTTTGAAAATATAATCAATCTTAGTGATCTTAGTATCATTAATAATAATAAAATATTTCATTTTTATCCCTGCATTAGTAAAAAAAGAGGCTAAGGAGGCTTTAAAGAAATCTAAGGGTGGAAAATCTTTTGAACCCGATGATTTCTCAATTAAAGTGTGGAAAGATTTAGGAGATTCAGGAGTTTTTGACTTACTAAACTTTTTAATATTATTTTTAAAACTAAAAAGATATCCGAGGGCTAGAGGAAGAATATTTTGGTCCTCATTTTTAAGAATAAAGAAGATGCAAGAGACTGTGCAATTGCAGAGGAATTAAGTTGATGTCTCATACTTTAATATTATAAGAGATGATAATTGATTATAGATTAAAACGTTTTATGAAAAGTTTTCATAATCAGTTTGGATTTATGTCGGGCAGGTCTATTATGGAAGCTATACATTTATTGAGAGGTTTGATGGAGAAGTACAAAGAATAAGGATCAATATTTGATTTTATTGATATAGAAAAAGCTTACGATAAGCTTCCAAAAGATATCTTTTGGAGAGTTCCAGAGAAGAAGTGTTTTGATATGACATATATTCAAATCATTAAATATATGTATACTGAAGATGTTATCTATCTTCAAATAGAAGGAAGATTGACTAACTATTTTCTTATTTTAGTTGGATTACATTAGGGATCGACTTTAAGCTCACATCATTTTTCTTTAGTTATGGATGATCTTACTGGACATTTGCAGGAGGATGTACCATTGTATATGATTTTTCACTGATGACATCCTTCTTGTGGATAAGACTAGAGAAAGAGCTCATGAAAAACTTGAATTATAGAGGTCTAATTTGGAGTCTAAAGGCCTTAGTTTGAATAAAACATAAATTGAATGCATGGAATGTAATTTTAGTAGTAGTAGCTTTAGTGACCGAGTTGTAACTATGGGTGATCAAATTATTAAAAAGTGTGAACGTTTTAGATATCTTGGGTCTATTGTTCAAAATGATGGTGATATAGATGGGAATGTTATTAGTAGAATTCAAGTTGGTTGATTGAAGTGGAGGAATGCTTCACGCCTATTGTGCGATAGAAACATTACCACTTAGACTGAAAGGAAAATTTTATAAGATGGTGGTGAGACCTAAAATGCTCTATGGAGTAGAATGTTTGTCTTTAAAAGAGAAGCATAAACTAAGTTAAGTGTTGCCGAGATGAGAATGATTAGGTGGATGAGTGACTTTACACTTAGAGGCAATTTGAAAATGAATATATATGTGATAGTGTTGGTGTACCTCCAGTGGAGGACAAAATTAGAGAGAGTCATCTTAGATGATTTGTTCACATTAAACGTCAACTATGTGATGATTTTGTTTGGTGAGTAGATGTTTTAGATTTGACTTATGTTAAGAAAGATAAAGGTAAACCTAGAAAGACTTGGGTATATTGTAAAAAAAATGATCTTATTTTATAATAATTAAATGAAAATATGATACTCAATAGGATGCAATTTGACCCACTTAGTGGGATAAAGGCTCCTTGTTGTTTTTGTATAAATCTCCTAAAAATATGCAATAGAATTTATTAAAATTGGGAAGCAACTCAAAATCACTTTATCATAAATACATTTAAAGGAAAAATTTTAGATTTCCATTAAAATATTACCCAAGGATGTATAAAGTGAGAGATATAGTGGTTATATATTGATTCAAGTGAAAAGAATCATTTTAATCTTTCGATTATCTTAGCTTTCTTCATGAGAATAATTTTGCAAAATCTTCAAGAGTAATATTCTTCTTACCATAGGATTGTTTGAATCTCTTTTTGATACACTTCGATAGCCTTATCTATGATAATTTCTACTTCTATATGATAAATAATCTCATCACAAAAATGAACTATCTCTCACTTTAGTGAAACAAAATATAAGTTACATGATAATTTTTTTTTAAAAAACTACATCTTAATAACTCAAGATCTATTCATAAAATTTGCACACTTCAAAATAAAAGATTTAAAAATACTCTTAAATGATTTTTACATTATTTTGAAGGATCTAAGAAAAATGGGAAGAGTTCTTGATGATCCTCTATTTAGTAATGAGCAATTTAATAAAAAGTTTAGAGATGCCACCAAATATACATTTAGTCTTACTAAAGAGAGAATAAAACCAAGAATGATTTTGAACCTTAAATATGATTCATAATATTTGGTAGAGGATCAAATTAATTAGAATACAAGACATATTAATAATATTCTTCTAATGATTGATATGTTCTTACCATCAGGAGATCTACTATATTGGTCCTTTTTAAGCAACATGAATCCCATCTTATCGACATGAAATAGTTGTGAGAATTGCATCCGTTTAAGATGAAAAATTTGAAAGCTATGATAGAGAGTAAACTAATTTATATCTCTTAAAGAAAACTCCACTTAATGAGACGTTAAAGTTCATCTCTTATGATATCATGAGAAATGTTGTGAGGTTGATCTAACTCAACTAGTGTAATTGTGGGATTATGAGCTAGTTAAGTATGTCGACCATTAAAAGTTGTTGGATTTAATTTAATTTAATATAATATATATGGTTTTAGAAAATATTATTTTAATTTGAAAATATGAAATCAAACTGATCTCATATATGCAATAGTTTAAATAAACGAGCACAACATTACAAGCTATGCATCTATCCCGAAGAATAGACACATTACTTGGTGATGAGGCTCATTTAAATAAACTAATGAATCTATGACATCCGTTTAGTCTGTGAACCATTTATGTTGACCGACAAGTTTCCCTATTTACTATGAAAAATTAAATAGGGTTTATATTACCTAGGTTCTTAAAGTTCCCAATAAGGGCAAATCCCTATAGTTAATTACATCTTAGATGACCAAAGTCACATAAGAAAACTCTTATTATAGATAAAAAAATAATGCCTTCATGAATTCAAAGGGTAGGATTTTTCAAGGTTAAACAATAAGAAATTCAAATAGGAAAGGCGCAAATTTAGAACAGTTATTTTTTGAATCCAAAGAAAGAAAGATAGGAGATGCCATGGCTCTTGAGGAGAACCTCGGTGGCTTCCCAGACTACCCTATAGTTTGGCTTCAATTTAGAATAAATATTTAATATTTCATCCTGCCAATTTTTATTATTTAGGGCTTACATCTGTATAATACCGATCAAGCTGATAACCTGGAAGATAGAAGGATTTATGTCATGCCGAACGACAACATCGGAGTCCTAAGACGAGTTAGGGCTCATGTTGCACAGTATGCAAAATCTTAGAAGATAAGGTGAGGGTTTATGTCGTACAAGACGAATTATCTTGAAGTCCAATGGCTTGTTGTTTATTTCTAAGAATGTTTGCTGTGTAGACCTATTTGCTCTCTCGAAGATGTTCTCTATATGCCTAATCGTGCTGCCCACGGTGTTTGCTCCAAGTTCCTTGTTGCAGCAGATTTAAGTTTAGAAGTGTCAAATTGATGAGGTTGAGAGAAGTATCAAGTTTAGAGTTCAAGTTTTGGTGTTGTTGTCAAGGTTAATGTTATAGCCATAATTATTTTAGTGTCTTATAAAGGGGGAATTTTAAGTTGATTAGAGTGACACCGGTTAGGATCCCACGGTTGCACCATTATTTTTTTTGGATTCACTTAGTCTAAATGAATTTATCAAACTCAAATGAATGAATTCAATAAGTTCATCTAGACAGGCGAAAATCTCGTTAGCAGTCGTAGGTTGTCTCATTTGAGGGATTCTCGATCATCCAAAGAGACATATTAATTTAGTTGCAATTGTCTTTGTTTTGTTTTGTTTGTAATTAATTTTTAGAGTTGTCTTATTTTGTTGTTGTTGTGAATTTTGTTTTGTTTTGGTTTTGGTTTTGGTTTAACATGCAAGGTGGCATAATTTGCAGAAAATGAAAATTACTAGAAACTAATGTGCAGTAAAGAAAAGTACTATAAATAAACTATAATAGCATACTAGTCCTCTGTTGACCTCACTTTTGTTGAGGTCTAGTATTTCTTTAGAATAATATCGGCTCTATCCATAAGGACTCTCTTGGTGACTATCTTAGAAGACTAGTGATGAGACCTTTCCCCCTTTAGAAATTCAGAACACTTCTTTGCTTCACTTGAAGTTTTCAAATGCTTAAAGTCTAGCCTCTAAGTACTTAGGAGGATGAGACCAAGCATTAGGAAGCTCAAGAGAAGTTCCCTATAGGATGGTCAAGCCTTAGGACTAACCCTTGGTGGTCTGGTCTTGGTTGAGCCTACACACACACTCACACTTACACTACACTTACACTCACCACTTCAACCCTAAACCCAACATATCAAATTTCCTCATACTTGCCCCCTTACTTTTTTGGGAACTCATGTGGGTGCTTCCTTAAGCCCTTGGCCCTGGGCTAGGTTTGGATTAGAACCAACACATGGAGGATCCAAAGTTGGATTTCTCTTTATCCATGGCTCAAATAGGTTATCATTCTCATTTAACCCCAATTTTACCAAAAAATTCAACTTTTGACCCCTTACCCTTAAACTCCACCAAATTACCAAATTACCCATAAACCCTAATTTTGAACAAAATCCCAAATTTACTCAAATTACCCAAATTTCTCTAAAAATCATCAAAAAACATTCCTTACCACTCAAAATATCTAAAACACCTAAATTTACCTAAATTCCCAAAAATACCCCCAAAATACCCAAAATGACCAAAATGCCTATCCAAAATAAGAAATTTTAAAAATTCCCAAAAATTCCAAAATCATCCCAAATGTTCCCAAAATCAATTTAAACCACTTCACTAGACCTAATTTAACCAAATTGACCCATTTTGACCAAAATCCCCAAATTTCCCTATTAAGCCTAAAATGCTTAAATCACCTCCAATGTCCTCCCAATCGATCTCAATCTCCCCCAATTTCAATTCTAAACTCAAATTCACCATGCCTAAACTCAATTCAAACCAAATCCAAGCACATTTAACCCAATTGCAAGCCTAAGTTTAACCCAAATTCAAAATTTCTAATTTTTGGCCATATGATCTAAATCCCCCAAGTTGAACCTCTTAGCCAAGGCATTTTCCCCAAATTTGAATCCTAAGCTCTTCATAACATTACTACACACCAAATTGATCCACCAATTGACAAAAAATTGAACCTAAACCTCACCCAAATCCAACCCAAATAAAAAATCCCCAAATTTGCCTCAAATGTGTCATATGCCTAAACTCCACCAAATTGAATGCTTTAACCCTAATATTTCCACCGAATTTTTGTTGAAAATACCTCATGACATTCCCCTAGACCAATTTGAGCCATCAATTGACCCTTGACCCAACTCTAGCCTAACTTAAACCTAAGTTTAATCCAACATGCCCATTTTAACCAAATACCTAAATTTCCCCAAATCCAACTCCCAAATTAATTCAAAATCACCCCAATCCTTTTCTAAACTGTTTATGGCAATCATACACACCATTTGGAATAATCAATTTGACCCCAACCAAGCTTGAACCCAACCTAGCTCAAGTCGAACCCAAGTTAAATCAAACCAAATGTGACCAAGCCAAGTTTACCACAACCACTAAATTGACCCTAGGGACTGATCTATGATTTTAGCCCAAGTTAGTTGAGCCATGGACTAAGGGTCCCCTAAATTATGGGATTTCTTTCCTAAAATGCTTAAACCATGTGGATCATTGCCAAAACCCATCACCCAACCAATTTAATGTCTGACTCACCTGAACTCCTGGCCACCTCCATTGTACTTGCTGGCCGACCTAGTCGTCAGAGGAACCAAAATTAAGAGAAACTCATTGATTTTTCACCCAATTGAGCCCACTGATGTGTCAAGCCATGATTGAGCACTGGAGCTGATCTGTACTCCACCTTAGCGGCTCAATGCACCCAAATTGCACCCCTGAGCTCAACCCAATGACTAAGGCTATAAAACCATCTCTTCAAGGCCAAGGGAGGAGTTGCTGAAATTTCCTGGGGAGACCCTGCCCAATTACCTTCAGAGTTTCCTCACGACCTATAGAGTGTAAGCTAAGCATCTTCCAGCCCTAATCCTCACTCCCTTAGTTCAATTTTTGAGCTCAAAATCCACCCCAAGACAGAACACATCTCAAAACTCCACCAAACTTAAATTAAACTTGCCCACACCATCACCAAAGTAAGAGAAGAAGTTTCCCCATCAAAGCCCCATCACAGAGCTGCCCTAGCCTAGAGTTTGTTTAGCACCTGAAACCAGTCTTGATCAAGTTCATACCTAGGCCCAAGGAGAGCTCAAATTGGCACTTGGAGGAGTTTGATGAGGTCCCAACGAAGGTGTAGAACTCATTTTATTGAATCCATCCTTCTCAGATCAAGGTATTGAGCTCTCACTTCCTCCCGAGCTTATTTTCATTGTACACATACATAGACTATTTTATACCAATATGGATAGGTTCGTCTAGGTCAGATGAGTCCATAGAAACAAACCCGAAGTGATTTGGCCGAGTCTCGACTGAGATCTTAGGGTTTTAGTGTGTATGGATCTCAGGATGAACCAGTTGAGGACGATGACCAGGAGACGTTGGATGGAGCGTGTATTTAACAGATGACTAGTACTACACTAGGCAGACTTGTTATACATAAAGCGTGGCCACGTGGCAGCTGACTCGAAAGGCGGCGTCAAATGGCGGAGTGACGCATGTGGCTTCGGAGCTGCTGAGGTTGTGCTGGCGTTGCGTCACTTAAGTAGAAAAATAGGATTTAATTAATTTATTTAAATCAACTTAGCTTCAAAAATCCATAACTTGGTGTAGAAAAATTAGAAAAATAAAAGAAAAATACCCACTTGCTCAGTGAATAGAGTAGAATAACGTGGAATGGGTTCAAGTTCATTTGATACATGTGTGATTTTTAATTAATTAAATATAATATTGGTATTTCAATTCTCCATTTGCATAGACATTTCACCATGGCTTGAAACTTAGGGCTTTTGTTCCCTCTAACATGAGGGATCTTCCCTGATTTTTCCAAGGTCGGGAGGATCTTAATGAGGAGGTCCATATTTTTTAAGCTTATTGCGTATATTTTAATAAAATAATGATAATAATTAGTATGTTCATCAGAAAAATATGAAACTATTTTTGGTAGGTTCTTTGAGACCAGAGGAATAGAGGAAAAATACAAACTGATTTAACTCGTTAAAACTCATCCTAATTTTAATCAACTCACTAAACTTAAAGAAAATTAAATTGGATCAAATATAAATGTAAATAACTTAATTTTTGTTCCCACTATGGCTTAAGGTTAGAGAAACTCCCATAAAAAATTTTAAGTCATTTGGAATTAATTTAATCACCTAATTTGATTTTTCAAGTTAAATAGCTTTTTTTTCATATTAAAATAATTATAATAAATAAAATATAAGTTAAAAAAAATTATAAAAATGGTTTTGGGAGTTCCTTATAACCAGGGAAATTTAATAAAAATAAAATGGTAATTAAAATCAACACTTCATTTTAAGCATATTTTTAAATTTTAAAATAATTAAAAATTATTAAAATTAATAAAAAAACTATAAAAATCACAAAATTATAAAAGTCCACCAAAATGTCACATTTGATCTCCTGATCATTTGGAAGCAATTAAAATAATTTTCTTAATTTTGTAAATAAAGATATTAATTTTTAAAGGTTTAAAATAATTTAATTCTTTTTTTTAAAGGCTTAAAAATAAATTTTTCTTAATTTCTCACTAAAATAATTCTAATAATTAAAATATAAATAAAAAAATATGAAATTTACTCCTCTATGTTTCTCGACCATAGAGAGATTTAATAAAAATATAAAACTTAATTTCACATTTAAATAATATTTTATATTTAATTAATACCCCAGAAATTAAAATAATTATAATAATTATAATAATTAAATTAAAACAAACTAAATCATGAAATTTGGTCCAAGTGGTCCACTGGTCAAGTTAAACTTCCAATAATTTTCTTAAGGATAAATATTTTATTTTGATTTAGTTATCAAATTATCTTTGAAAATCCTCATTTTTGCATGTAAATAATTCTATAAATTAAATTAAAATTAGAAAAATAACATTTTCTCCTCTGATGTTTTAATTGATCCATGAGTAGGGTAATATAACAATTTTAAAGTCACTTGAATTAAATTTAAGAAATTATGAAGTGATAGGGCTGAGAGCAGAATTATTTATCAAGAAATTTAAGTTTTAATAAATGTTTGGGCCTAACCAAATGGGGAAATGGGCAATGAATGATCATAATTTGGAATATCTTGATGACTGATACATAAGGGATTTAAATGGTAGAAACTAACCTCACAGTTGTCACACAAAACTTAAATTCATATTTTCTTTAATTACTTTAGTTTGGGAGATAATTGAAAGGTCTCAGACTTAGAGTTTTGACTTTAGAAGTTAATAATCCATCAAACTAATACCCCTAGGTTGTTATTAATAATAAATTCAATATTTTGATAAGAATTGAGAATCCTAATCTTAACTTAAAGTTTTCCCAAAATTGCAAGGATAACCATTAAAGCTTAAGGGTTTAATAGCGAGCTAGGTTTGATCAAGATTTGTTTAATGAGATTTAGAAAATGAAAATTGATTGATATTAGGTATCTTAAAACACTACAAGCCCAATTCTAAAATTAAATTGACTAAAATTCTTAATAAATTGATTTGCCCCTAAGGGCCTTCATTCGCATATATAATAAATGAAACGTCAAGTGATAATTTCTCCGTTCTCAGGGTTGATCAAAACATTAGTTTATTGAGCATAAGGGTATGATAGGGATGAGTCATCAAGCAACATAATACGTTTGAACAAATTCAAGACTTTTCAAGAGATTATGAGATGTTTGGGGCTCGGTCCCTGGACCTTTCTCATATCCCTTTGGATTTCATGAAGGACGATTAAACTTATTATGCCTTGCTTGAAGAATCATCTATAAATTTAAATAAATAGTACTAACCAAGTTATGATATAGGACTTGGTAGGCCCATGAAGAACCTATCTATAGGCTTGCTCAGCTTTTCTTACAAGCATGCTTCAATTCCCGCAAAATTATATATATGCATTGCAAGGCCTAGATTTCAGGTAAAGGAACAAGAAGAAATGTCAGGTATGCTTTTATTTTATTACACTACAATTTACTTTCATTTAATTTCTTGTATCTTTTCTACCTGTGAAATTGCATGATAAACAACAAGGTCACTTTGTATGTCAAAACCAAAACCTTTAGGATATTTGCAAAACCAAAACCAAAATCAAAATTAAAACAAGACAAAGATAACAAATTCACCGCAACAATAGTTAAAATATAAAACAACTCAAAATTTAATCACAAACAGAACGAAAATCACAAGTGAAAATAAATTAAAATGTCTCTTTGGATGATCAGGAACCCCTTGGAGGAGGCAACCTACGACTACTAATGAGATTTTCCACGATTTGAATGAAAGTACTGAATTTATTTAGTTAAATTTGGTAAATTCATCTGAACTAAGTGAATATGAAGAAAATAGTGGTGCAAGAATAAGGGAACTGCGTGAGATCCTAACCATTTTTGCTATAATCAACTTAAATTCCCCTAATAAGACATTAAGACATCTCAATTTCAATATTACCAAAACATGCTACTTCTCTCAATCCCTTACATTTGAGACTTCTAAAAATAAACCTGATACGATGAGGAGCTTAGAGCATGCATAGTGGGCAGCACGACCATCTTCAAAAGCAAAATTATTTATAAATAAACAACAAGCCATAAAACTTCTAGGTAGTTTGCCTAGTGCAATATAAACCCTCACTTTATCTCTTTAGACCATTGCATAACCATGTTGTGCAATATAAGCCCTAACTCGCCTTAGGATTCCGAGGTTGTCATCCGATATGACATAAATCCATCTATCTTCCAGGCTATTCATATGATCTTTATCAAGTGAATATAAGACCTACATAATAAAATCAGCAAGATTAAACATTAAATAATTTTCTCCAATTGAAGCTGAATAGTAGGATAGTTTGGGAAATCACCAAGATTCTTCTTGGAGCTGTGCTTTCCCCTAACTTTCTCTTCCTTTGGATTTCTATAATAATTGTTCCAAACTTGATCCACTCAACTATTGGATTTCCTATTACCACACTTTCTTGAAGATCCTACCTTTGGAAGTCATACAATATTTCATGATCTATATCAGGTGTTTTCTTAGGTGACTTCAGTTATCTAAGATGCAATTAACTATAGGGGCTTGACCTTATAAGAAACTTAAAGACCACATATTAATATAAACCTCATCTAAATATTTTGTATTAGATAGAGGAATTTGTCGATAAACATAAATGGTTCACAGCCAATCAGATGTCATAAATTCTTTGGTTTATTTGATCAAGCCTCACCACCAAGCAATTTATCCATTCTTCGGGATAGAGATATGTTTTGTGGTGCAGTACTTGATTATTTAAACTATTGCATATATGAAATCGATTTGATTTCAAATTTTAAAATTAAATTTATACTTTCCAAACTTATATCTATATTTATATAAATTAAATCTAAACCCACTCTTTACATCGACATCCTCTTCTCGCATTCTAGTTGAAATGTCAGTATTGGCTATATATGTAATCTTACAGGGAATTAAAATATGTTGTATGGAAGGAAAGCAGACAAAACTAGTTTAAAGCATGCATAGCTTGGTGGGCTCCTATTCATAGGATGACCTTCTTGAGCAAAGCATGATAAGTTCAGTTTTCCTCCAAGATATCCAAAAGATCATAAAAGTATTCGGGTTATGACCCTAAACAACTTTTAAAGTTCTTCAAAAGGTCCCAAGTTCTTCTAAACTTATTATGTTGCTAAATCATTCATCCATTACAAAACAAGGTTTAGTGAGTGTGTTTTAACCCTATGCTCAGTAAATTTTAATGTTTAATCATCCCATGAGCGGGGTAACTATCTCTTGATATTTCATTTTATAAATTATGTGAGTGAAGACCCTTTAAGGATAAATTGAATTGCTATGGAATTTAGCTAATTAGTTTAAATTTAGGCTAGTAGTGTTTTTAAAATATTCTTAATCAATCATATTTTTTTTCTAAACCTCATTAATAAAAAATTTGAATTAAGCCTAGTTCACTACTAAGCCCTTGAGAATTATGGGTAAATTTGTAATTATAGCAATGTTAAATTAAATGTCATTTATTCTTTATCCATGATTGTATTATCATCAAACCATTATCTAGGCGTCTCAAATTAGTGAATTATTATCTTCAAAATCAAACCCCTCACCTTAGAATGATTTTGTTTAATTAACTTCCAAAGTCATGATAATTAGGGGAAATTACAATTATGCCCTTGTTGTGGAAAGATGTGAGATTGGTTTCTACCTTTTAAACCCTTATGTTTCAATCATCTAATAAAATTAATTAAAATCACTTATTACCCATTTACCCCTTGATTAAGACTAAATATTATTTTAATGCTTAAATTCCATAATTACCATTTTGCCCCTTCAAGGCCTATCACTTCATAATTCATTAAATTCAACTCAAATGTCTTTGAAATTTTTGTGTTACCCCACTCATGGGTCAATTAAATTATTAGAGGAGACAATGTGATTTTTCTCATTATTATTTTATTTTTATAATTATTTTAATGCAAAATAGTTGTTTTCAATGTTAATTCATTAACTTACATATAACAAATCATCTGTTCTTAGGAAAATTATTAAAGGTTCATTTAGGTTATAAGACCACCTAAGGAAATTTTCATGATTTTTTGAGTTTTATTTTAATTATTATATTTATTTGTTTATTTTGAGTATTAATTAAATATAAAATATTATTTAAGTGGAAAATTAGGATTTATTTTTTTCTTAAATCTTTCTAAGTTCAGAGAACTCATAGAAAAAAAATTCACATCTTTTTGATTTTTATTTTATTTATTATAATTATTTTAGTGCAAAATTTAGAAAAAATACATTTTTTAGCCTTTAAAAATTCATAACTTTACTTAGAAAATTAGGAAAATATTTTAATTATTCCAAAATGACTAGGGAACCAAATGCAATATTTTGGTGTATTTTTATGTTTTTTTATTTTTATGATTTTTAATTATTTTTACATATTTAAATATTCAAAATTAGCTTAAAAATGTAATATTTATTTTAACCATAATTTTATTTTTCTTAAGTCCATATTGTTACTAAGAACTCCCAAAACTATTTTTATATCTTTCTTAATTATATTTTAATTATTATAATTATTTTAGTGCCTAAAATGCTATTTTACTTAGGAAATCCATTTTAGTGATTAAATCAATTCCAATTGACTTCAAATTTTTATGGAGGGTTAGCATGATTATTATTTATAGTGAGGAATGATTCTTGTAATTTTCCTATTTATATTTAATTTATTTATGTTTTTAAGTGTTTTAATGAGTTAATTACAATTAGTGCCAATATTAATTAGTTAAATCCATTTTATATTTTTTCTAGGGTCCACATAGCACATTGAACCTACCAAAATAAGTTTTATATTTTTTGAGTTTTATTTTAATTATTATGATTTTTAAATTAAAGTAGAGGGATTTAACTTGAAAATTAGGGATCTCAGGCTAGAGATGTCCTTGACCTTGGAAAAATCAAAGAACATCCCTATTAAAATGAGGAACTAACCCCCAAACATTTAATCCATGGTGATTAAGATTTACTTATTTAGAATTAAAATAGTCCAGAGAGTTTTTAATTAGTTAAAAATAAAATATAAGTCTAATAAGTTTAATTTTTATTCCACATTATTTTCCTCTATTCAATGAGCAAGAGGGTATTTTTATTTTTTTTTATGATTATTCTACACCAAGTTATAAATTTTTAAAGTTTCTGGAATTATTTAAATCATTTACTTTCCTACTTATCCAACTCATCCTCGGTAGCTCCGAACGCGTGCGTGTCGCCATCTAATTGGTTGCCACCATCTGAGTTAGTACCTCGTTAGCCCGAGCTTTATGCTCGGATCATTCATCCAGCACCATCTGATCCATCTGCTCGATACACACTCGATCCAACGACTCCGCGTCTTCGTCCCTAACTGTTATAACTTATGAACCGTTCACACTAAAACCCTATGATCTCTACCTAGACTCAACCAAATCACTTCAGATTTGTTCTTACACATTCATCTAGTCCAGATGAACATGTCCATATGGTTTATCAACTATGAAATTAAACTTTTCTTCACAATGTCTCAAACTAAGCTCAAAATGGGGGAGAATGGTTCATACCTTTGCATGAGAGGTGTGGCCTCAATCAAGTGCTTGTAGAAGCTTTAGTGGAGACTGACGAACCTCCTATAAGTGTGGGTTTGTCCAGGTAGAAGTTTTGGTTCAGAACTTTTTCAGTAGGTAGAGAGGCCAAGGAGAAATTATGGTGTAGAGCTGCAGGGAGATGGAGCTTTCAGTGGAAAGCTTTCTCTTTAGTACTAGGGAAGCTCAAGGAATGGTCAATTTGAGGTTTGTAAAGTTTGGTGAGATGTTCTATTTCTGGCCTGATTTTGAGCTCTAAAATTGAGCTCAAGCTGTAGGAATTAGAGCTGGAAATGGTGGGGACTAGCTTCTCTCAGCTGTTAGAGGGTCTGGGAACAATTTGGAAGAGTTTTGTTTAGGTTCACTGCACTCTTTTTTGTTGGCTGTGAAGAGGCAATGTTTAAATAGAGGGGCTTAGGGTGGCCACGAGGTCTGGTGATCCCAACACAGAACACTGGTCTATTTTACTTGTGGTAATAAGATTATAATTATATTTATGATATAAAACTTTCTTCTTTACAACGACACCAAAAACTTGATTCCAATGTAAACAAGAATACAACACTTATATTTAAGTTTATGGATTTTGCGTAAGTATACGTATCGTTATCAAGTAATATAGAACTTTTTGATTAAGTCCTGAAACATCGTTCCCACATAAAAGTTTTGGATATTTAAAAAGAATAAATAGGTTTTAGATCACAAAATCTATTTAGAAAAAAATATTTACTTAAACATTTTTAGATAATAGAAAACTTGAAAATGTGATTCTTTTTGGTGTTTTCTTAATTATGAAGTAAAATAAACAATTAACTAACTATAATGAGATTTTTGTAAGATTAAATAAGTATAAATGAAAAATATCTTTTTCCTTATCATGAATAAGTAATAAGTACAAGAATTCTGTTGTGGAAGTATTCAAAATGTACTGTGCCAAATAGGAGCAATAATATTCTTTACACTAAATAGAGATGCAATAAAGAACATTGGATAGTTTATAGTTCGAATAGTTTGGAAGACAGGTTAGGTAGGGAAGACACTAGCTCTCACTCTATAGTTCTCTCCTTTCCCTCCACCTGCGGGTTAACATCTCACATCAAAACCTAATACAATAAATCAAATTGGGAGATTTAGTCTATCACCCTAAAGTCCTCTAATTCTACACCCATCAATGTATATTTCTTTATTTATTTTCACAAAATTACATGAATTAATTTCTCATCGATACAATCTCATGCGAATTCTTCCTATTGTTGATTGAGACAATCCCTACTAGGATCATACATGTTCTCACAATAAATGTTAACATCTTAATTGGCCAAATCAAGAAGTAAATTAAGTGGAAGGTTTAAATCAACACAACCTCTTCCAACATTAAAGATCAATACTTCCACAAATTCCGTCCAACACTTAATTACTTTTTATTTTAAGGAAAAATATAAAGAAGACTACTCAGAATCCTAGAGAAACACAACAACAAGCCGTTTTAACAGTAGAAATCATGTAGAAAATGCAAGAAGTCTCAATTAAAACCAAATGAAGTACAATGATAAAAACTTATCTCAAGCTCCTCTCTAATAAACCCTTGAAGTTCCTATGAATCTCTTCCTTTCTCTTACAAGACTCCCTAGGACTGGTCGCCCAACCCAAGAAGGATTAATCTCTCTAAAATAATGGATTTTTACTTAGAAATCTCTACTCACCTTCCCTTTCACTAGGAATGAGATAGTGTGAAGAAAACCTAACTAATAATCCTATAAATTATTACTATAACTACTCTTTAAACTCTATAAATACTAACTCTAAAACTCTTTGTACAACCTCCTCTTTTCTCCTCCTTCAAGTCCATTCTTTTATACTTTCTTAAAAGGTGCCTTGGTGTCTCCTCAAAATATGTCCATATTTAATGAATCTACCCAAGAGATGCATCCTTTCAAGTGAAATTTGAATGTCTTTTGGCGTTCTTGATCAGTTACCCACATTTGTACTAAAGGTTGCTCAAAAACCTCTTCAAAATTCACCATAAATTCCTTAAAATTGCAAAGTAACTACCCTGAGTTTAAGCGCGGGGCCTCGGTACTTAGGCGTGGCTTTCTCTGTTTACTGGCGCTTAGAAGCCAGACCCGAGTGCTTAAGTGCCCCCAGTTTATTTTAAAACCTTCTTCATTTTTGCTCCAAATTTGATCCCTTTTCACTTTTTTTTTGATATTTTTTGTCCATCTAATTGTACCTGAAAGAAAAACACACAAATACCTTCCATTAAAGTGTAATATCATCAAATATAGGTATAAAAATATGTATAGAAATATTATATATTTTAAGTACTTTAGCTGGCTGGTGGGTGCATTAACTGCTTAGATGGAGGGCTGAAAGGTGTGGGTGACCAATCAGGGTGAGACACTTTGGGTGGGTTTAATTGGGTTTGGATTATGGGTAGGTGAACCACCTTAAAATTATCTAAAATTTTATATCATTTTTAATTAATATTTTAAGGATATTACCCCTTAATGAAGGGTATTTCTTATGTTTTTGGTTACAGGTACAAGAAAATGAGTTTATGAAGAAAAAGATTAAATAAAGGAGAAAAAGGAGTAAAAATGAGCCAAGTGAAGAAAAAAAGGGAAAAAGGCTGATTCTGGCGCCTAGGCGCCAGACACAGCAGCAGATTCTAGAGAATTCTTGAATGGTTTTGTGATGATTATTGATGCTTCAGAAGTAATCTAGAAGTCTCTGAATAAATTCCCACATGTTATAAACAAGATACAATGAATAAAGACACAGGGAATCGGTTTTTCAACGAAGAGGTGCAACTCAAATATGAAGGGACGTGTCCATTCACGTAGGAAACTGGCGCCAGATTTAGCGCCTAGGTTCCACAGTTACTTTCTAGAAGATTCATTGAATATGGCTGAATTTTGAAGAGGTGCCTTAAGCAACCCCTGGTTATTTTTGAAGCTTTATAAATATATAACTATTCTACAGCGAAAAGGTGTGTGTGTGTGTGGGAGAGTGTTTTTTTTTGTTAGAGATTTAAGAAGAGTGTGGAGTGTTTTTTTCTCTACTTTTTCTTACTTTATTGAGAGTTTAGTGTGATTGCTGGAGTTGGAGTCTTGTAAAACTCAGTTGGAGTCAGAGAAACTTCGAAGGATTGCTTGGATATCATTCCAGATAAGTATTTATATCTTGTTTCTTAAGTTTTGTACTTTGAATTTGGGTTATATAATTATAATTTGTTGTGTGAATCTGATGCTTTATGAGTAGCCTTCTTCTCTTTCTCCCTACGAATATGAAATGATTTAGTTAAGGATTTAATTTGGTTTTGAGAACTTTGCTTTTTTTTCTTCCATAATTTGTGATGATACTTTATCTGATCTTCATTTACCCTACAAATTGGCCTCTTTTATCGTTAAAATTTGTGTTAAAATTTGTGGAGAATTCTTAAGATCTGACCGTGGGTAAAGAGTTCTTAACTTCTATGTATCACACTTGTCTTAGAAAGGTAGATTGTAAATCATAGAAAGGGGAGGTGCAAATAGATAGGGAGATAATTTTTGAAGGGCATAGAATTGATTATGTTTTTAGAGTGACAGGCTAAATTCTATCAATTTGGTTTAAAAGAAAGGCGACGGGTCACTAGTAAGCCAACCATAGGCACCCTAGGGTAATCTAGAAGTGACAGCCAAGAATTAGTCCTTACTACTAACAATATATCCTAAACCAATCTTTAAAACTAGCCAATGTTCTTTGCTAATATATATGCTCTTATTTGTCACAATACCACATTCTCAAAGTTCTCAAGCTAATTTAGACGTCTACTAATCATGAAATATTTTGTATGGGGAAATATTCTTTGTTAATCGTGTTAAAGAATTTAAAATTACTTACTTACTTACAATTTCTACTTGAGTAACTTGCATATTATTATTATTATTAGTTAATTAGTTTTTAAGTAGATTTTTCTTATTAAACTTTTTCTTTCTTTTGCTTTACATAGTTTCCCCGTGAGATTGATATCAGAGGTTTTAAAAAGAAAACTCTATATTACTTAAAACGATATGTATACTTACGTAGTACCCCTAGTGCACGATTTATATTTATCGTACATTAGCCGCTTAATCTGAATTTGGGTCATGTTTTGCCATAATTTTATAAGCTCTTTTACTTGTGTAATTGAATTCAGGTCAAGTTTTTGGCGCCGTTGCCGGGGAACATTTAGAAAAGAAAGAAAATTTTTAATATATATATTTTAAAAGTATATTTTGTGCTATTATTAATCAAAAATACTTTCTTAAATTTTTATGTGAAGTTCAGGATCTGAAGGATTAATATCCTATAATTCTGAATTAGAACGCACTGTAAGAAAAAATAAGAAAGAGAAATGATTTCATAATTTGCAAGAAATGGCTAATATACCTCAAAATAATATTGAACAAAATATTGAAGAAAATGACTAACAAAATTTACGAAAACCCTTAAGAGAATATGCTAACCCTACAGCTGATGAAATTTATTTAAGTATTCAAATACCTGCTGTAGCAGCAAATTCATTTGACTTTAAACTTGCAATTATACAAATAATCCAGAATAATCAGTTTTAAGGATCTCCTACTGAAGATCCTAATTTACACCTTGCCAATTTTCTAGAACTTTGTGCTACTTTTTAATATGATAATGTTTCTGATGATGCTATTAGGCTTCAATTTTTTTCTTTTTTCCTTAAGGGATAAGGCTAAGATGTGGCTGAATTCGTTAGCAACGGGATCTAGTAAAACTTGGGTAGAAATGGCTCAAAAATTTCTAGTTAAGTATTTTCCGCCATCTAAAACTACAAAACTTAGAAATGATATAACCTCATTTAATATGATGGAGAAACAATTTATGAAGCATGGGAATGATTTAAAGAACTCCTTAGAAAGTGCCTACATCATGCTTTACCAAAATGGTTAATTATACAAACATTTTGTAATGAATTAATTGGTTCTCTTAGATCTATAGTAGATGCTGGTGGTGGTGGTTCCTTAATGGCTAAGTCATTTTGATGAAGCTTATTCTTTAATAAAAGAAATGATAACTAATAATTTTCAATGGCCTTCTGATAGGTTAAATACTAAAAGAGTGCATGGTATTCAAGAAAATGAAGATTTTTCTATTTTAGTTTCTCAAGTGGCTACAATATCTAAGAAATTAGATAATTTGTCTCAATTATCACATTTAAATAATAATAATTCAGGAAATACTGATGAATCTCAAACTTTAGGAACATTGCAAGCTATCGCTAGAAAAACTAATAACCCATATTCTAATTACTTTAACCCATGTTAGAAAAATCACCCTAACTTAAATTGGAATAATGCAATTCCACAATGGGCTAATAACCAACCTAACCCAATTGGAAATTGAAATAATCAAGGTGATTATAACTATCAACCTTCTTATCCTCCTGGTTTTAATAATCAGCAATTTAAAAAAAAGAAATTGTCTATAGAAGAATTAATTTTATAAATGGGTAGTCAGTTGCAAAGTCAAAATACTGTGATAAGAAATATTAAGAATCAGATGGGGCAAATTGCGAATGCAATTAAGAACAGACCGCAAGGAACACTTCCTAGCACTGTTGAAGTAAATCCAAGAGAAAATGGAAAAGTCCATGAGCAAACTAAAGCTGTATTACTTAGAAGTGGAAAAGAACTTAGGGATGGAAAATAAAATAAAATCCAAAAAGAGACTGAAGTGGTAGAAGTTGAGAAACCTAAGGAAATAATATCTGAAAAAGAAAAAAACAATTTCTATCTCAAGATGAATTTGAAAAACCTCCACCCCCATTTCTACAATGACTGAAACAAAAAAAAATTGGATCAATAATTTTCAAAATTTTTTGAGGTATTTAAAAAGCTTAATATCCCATTTGCTGAGGCTTTGGAGAAAATACCTAAGTATGCTAAATTTATGAAAGATATTATTAAAAAGAAAAGAAAATTTGAAGCTTATGAAACTGTTACACTAAGCGAAGAATGTAGTGCAATTATTCAAAAAAGCTTCCACAAAAGCTTAAAGATCTAGGAAGTTTTACTATACCTTGTGCTATAGGAGACATATTTCATGGAAAAGCCTTATGCAATTTAAGAGCGAGTATTAATCTCATGCCCTTATCCATCTTTAAGATGTTAGATTTAGGAGAAATATCTCATACAACTGTAACCTTACAACTAGCAGATCGATCTATAACTCACCCGAGAGGAATGATAGAAGATGCATTGGTAAAAGTGGATAAATTTATTTTCCTTGTAGATTTTATAATTCTAGATATGGAAGAAGATAAAAAGATTCCTATTATTTTAGGAAGACCTTTTCTTGCTACCCGACATGCTATGATTGATGTACAAAAAGGGAGTTAACCATGAGAGTTAATGGTCAAGAAGTAACATTTAATGTTCTTAAATCAATGAGGTGTCCTAACAAGGAAAAGTGTTACAAAATGGACATCTTTGATTACATGATAGCACAACATTATCAAGAAAAATTTCAGATCATTTCTAACGAAGAAGAGTTTTTAGACCCTGAAGATTTAAGTGATGAATGTGATTATGAAGAAGATGTAAAAGATACTCATTACATTAATGAAAATTGGAAAATATTGGATACAACAAAGAGTAATGAATTCAAACCATCAATTAAAAATGCTCTTAAATTGGAACTAAAGGAATTACCATCACATTTAAAGTATGCCTTTTTAGGGAATTCATTAACTTTACCTGTTATTATATCTTCTGAATTAACTACAGAACAAGAGATGAAATTTCTTGAAGTGTTAAAACTGTATAAAAAAGCTTTTGGTTGGACAATAGCATATATTAAATGAATTAGTCCTTCAATTTGTATGCACCGAATATTATTGGAAGATGACGGTAAATCTAGTGTTGAACCTTAAAGGAGATTAAACACAGTTATGAAAGAAGTTCTTAAGAAGGAAATGTTGAAATGGTTGAATGCTGGAATATTTATCAAATATCTGATAATTCTTGGGTTAGTCCTATTCATTGCGTCTTAAAGAAAGGATGAGTGACTGTTGTTGAAAATGAAAATAATGAATTAATTCCTACAAGACAAATGACTGGTTGGCAGATCTGTATTGATTACAGAAAACTAAATGCTACCACCAGGAAAGATCATTTTCCTATTCCATTGTTTGGAACTTCTTTTGATTCTTGCTTATATAATTTATCTAAGGTGTTAAAGGGCTGTCAAGAAACAAATTTAGTTTTGAATTGGGAGAAGTGTCAATTCATGGTCACAGAAGGAATTGTACTGCGTCATAAAATTTCTAAAAACAGGATGGAAGTTGATTAAGCAAAAATTCAAATTATTGCTGGATTACAACCCCCAACTTTTGTAACGGGTATAAGAATTTTTCTTAGACATGTTGGATTTTATAGAACATATATTAAAGATTTTTTCAAGATTACTAAACCTTTATGCCATCTTTTAGAAAAAGATATAAAGTTTGAATTTGATTAAAATTGCCTAAATTCCTTTAATTTACTAAAAGAAAAGTAATCACAACACCAATCATTGTTGCACCTAACTGGGAAAAATCATTTGAGTTAATTTGCGATGCGAGTGATTACGCTATAGGGGCAGCTTTAGGGCAAAGATATGAAAATATATTTAAAGTTGTATATTATACAAGTAAAACTCTTAATGAAGCTCAAATTAACTACACTACTACTAAAAAAGAGCTATTGGCTATAGTATATGCTTTTAACAAATTTTGATCATATTTACTTAGGAATAAATGTATAGTATATACATATCATTCTACTATTAAATATCTGATGACTAAAAAGGAAGCTAAACCCAGATTGATTAGATGGATTCTTCTTTTACAAGAATTTGACTTTCAAATAGTTGATAGAAAAGGCTTTGACAATCAAATCTCCGATCATTTATCAAGAATTGAAAATAATAATGAAATGAATGATAAGATAGAAATAAATGATTTTTTTCTGATGAACAACTTTATACCATTTCTGATGGATTAATCCCATGGTATGCTGATATAGTTAATTATTTAGCTAGTAATATTATACCTTATGGATTAGATCATCATTAGAAAAAGAAGTTCTCACATGATGTGAAATTTTATTTTTGGGATAACCCCTTTCTGTTTAAAAAATGTAAGGATTCTATTATATGAAGATGTGTTCCTTATGAAGAAACTTACGAGATTATTAAAAAATGCCACAACCCTGAATTTGGCGGACATTTCGGAAATGATAAAACTGCTTTTAAAATTGCTTTTAAAATTTTACAATCTGAATTTTATTGGCCTACATTATTCAGGGATGTTAATAATTTTGTTAAATCCTGTGATCGATGTCAATGTATAGACAATACTTCTAGGAGGAATGAAATGCCTTTAAATTTTAGTTTGGAAGTGGAAATTTTTTATGTCTGGGGTTTAGATTTCAAGGGACCATTTGTACCTTCTTCAGGAAAAAAAATATATTATTAGCTGTTGATTATATTTCGAAATGGATTGAAGCAATCACATTACCTGATTTTGATGATAAAAGTGTTGAAAATTTTTTAACTAAAAATATTTTCACTAGATTCGGAATGCCTCAAATAATTATCACTGATGGGGGAAGTCACTTCAAGTATTTTCTAATTCAGAGACTACTGAGTAAATTTGGGATTAAAATAAAATTTCAACAACTTATCATCCCCAAACCAGTGGATTAGCTGAAGTTTGAAATCAGGAGATTAAAAGAATTTTATAAAAAACAATTAATTTGAAGCGAACTAATTGGGCTAATAGACTTAATGATGCTTTATGGGCTTATATGACTGCTTATAAAACTCCTATTGGAATGTTACCATATAGACTCATCTATGGAAAACCTTGTCATTTACCTGTTGAACTAGAACATAAAGCTTATTAGACGATTAAAGAGTTTAATTATAATTTCAGTGATGTTGAAGATAAATGATTATTGTAATTAAATGAACTTGAAGAGATTAGAACTGATTCTTATGAAAGTGTTCGAATCTATAAAGAGAAAATGAAGAATATGCATGATAAAAGAATTTTAAGAAAGACTTTTGAGCTTGGACAATAAGTTTTACTATACAATTATAGATTAAAATTGTTTCCTGGAAAATTAAAATCCAGATGGACAGGACCTTATGTTGTTAAGAAAGTTTATCCTTATGGAGCCGTGGATATAAAAAATCTGAAAATAGATTTAGTAATTAAAGTAAACAGAACAAAGATTGAAGCCCTATATTGGAGGAAGCTTGCCATCTTTTAAGGATGTGCTATATTTAACCCATTTGGAGTAAACAGTTGGTTATGTCGGGCTGACGACATCAAACCAAGCACTTTTTGGGAGGCAACCCATATTATGATTTGATTTGATTTTGAGTGTGTGTGACTACGCTTAGTTACATATGTTTTGATCTACATTTTTAGACCTTAATTTGGCGTGAAACTTATGAAAATTTGACGAAGGGCAAACCTGTGATTTTCAGGATTCTAGTGCTTAGGCGCGAGAACTGGCTTGGGTTGTGGAAAAACTGTCCCATAGCAGTTTTTACTCATTCATTTCCCTATAAACAACCACATCTTCATCCCCAAATGCCAAGCCATCAAAATTTCAACTAGAAACAATACTTTTGAGAGAGAAGAGAGTTTTGATTGCTTTCATGGAGAGATTCAACATTGAAAAATGAGGGAAAAGCCAAGTTTGTGCACAAGGATTCACAAACTTACTTTAATGGCTACCTAGCCATGACATTGAAGAAGTTAATTGGTTGCCTTAAGAAGGTTGAAGAGGAAATAGTTCTTTTTGGAGGAAGATTGCAAGAAATGTACCACCAATATGAACACATTAAATGGAAAATGACTGTTCAATTTGATAATTTGGCAGCCTTTGAAGATTATCAGGTAACCATGTATGCTAAGAACAATTGGATCGATGAAAAGATGGCCTTAGAATTTCCTCATGTTCCTTTCTTCCATTCCTTTGTCCGTAGTGAATTACTTTGTGGAACTAATGAAGGTTCTGATGGCAATCCGTGAAATTAGGGTGAATTATGTGGAGAAATTGATTGTAATTGTTAAGTGTTGTGTGATTTGGAAATTTTTTATGTAATGATTTGTTTGATTGTTAAAAGTTGTTTGATTGTATTTTCTATATTTTTTTGAACCTTATCTTGAAGATCTGAAATGAATTGAAGTAAAAGTTGAGTTTGGAATGTTATTAAGTTGAGTTTGGAATGTTATCTTAAATTTGGAATCTATTTTAGACTTGGATATTTTATTTAATTTCTGGGATATGTTTGATGAAGTTTACTATGTGATTTTAAGCTTACAGATGTTAGAAACACCTAAATTACAAAATATAAAAATTTGGAATATTTTCAGAATTTTTGGTGATTCTAGCGCTTAGGTGCCAGATCTGGCGCCTAGGCACTGGTTCACCTGAACCAAATTTCGGCATTAAAACCGACCCCAAGCCATTAGAGAGCCTAAGCTTCATCTTCTTCCCCCAAACTCACGAAAACTGGTTCTAGGGTTCTATTTTGAGCTTGATTCGTGAAGTTTCAAAGCATAAAAACTACAGATTTTAACTTTTCGAGGTTAGATCTACATTGTGGTATAGTTTTTTTGAGTTTTAAACATGGATTTTTGTACATTTGAATAGTGCCGAAAATTTGGAGGAAAAAATTGATTTTTAAGTGGAAAATCCATGGATCTAAGCTTAATTTAGTGTTTTAAGCTTAGATTTTGTGCCATTTTATGATTTTTATAAATTATTTGGAATTATTTTCAAATATACATAATGGCAACAAAATCAAAGCGAGGAAAGGAATGGAGCAAATTTAATCAGACGAAATTTACTAGAGCAAGTGCTCAAGTGCGCTACAACGAATTCGCGTCAGCTTGCAAATTCATTGCATAACGAAGTTTTTATCATCCTGACGGCTCGATTAAAGATATTATTGCTGCTCAGCAGTGGGAGCAGTTTGATATTTTTCTTCTGTGACCGTTATTTTTGTGGTGCAGGAATTTTATGCAAATTTTCCTGAAACGGTAGACAATGAAGTTTATGTTAGGGGGATAGGAGTTGAGTTCACTCCTGAAGTAATTAATATGTTTTTTGGCCTACCTGATGCTATAGACTGCTTCTACAATATTTTTACTTCGTCTGAAGGAGAACTCAATGAGATTTTGGCCTACTTGACTGATAGAAGAGGATCTTAGAAAATCTGAAAAAATAAGCGGGTACATTTCTCCTTTTCTATGCTTAATGCTACTTTTAAAACATGGCACTACTTTATTTATGCTCGCATTCTTCCATCAAATCACTTGAGTGAGGTGATGAAAGAATGAGCTATTTTAAATTATTGCATTCAAGAAATGAAGCCAATCGATGTGGGAGCCATTATTTATGATGTAATCAACACTTCTGCTAGAGGAAGTGTTATTTCTGGTTTAGGCTTCTTGGCTCTCATTTTCTCAATATGCAAGAATGCCGATATTACTTATTCTCATTCTGAAGAGGTACTTAAGCCATTGAAGCCAATCGGAATATCTCATGTGGATATTTATGGAAAGATAAAAGTCATGGTTCTGGAGTATTTTCTTCTTCTATGCCTTCTACTTCTGCACCCAGACCTTCCACTTCTACTTCTAAGCCTCCACAAGATGTGTGGAATACTGTTTGTGAGAAGTACTTGGAGCATTAAAGTGACTTATTCTTAATGCAATGCAGAGTAGAGGATCTGGATAGTAAAATCGATCATGTATCTGATTATATACAGAGGAAGAGTAATTATGATGGAGAATATGATGATGCTCTTGTGAAATTCTTGAAGGGTGATAAGAATATAGAATTTCCTTCTTATTTTAAATTCACCTCTTAGATAAATCCCAGAAACCCTACTCCAGATGATTCCTTCAATGATGATAAAGAGACTGAGGATGATTAGATTTTATTTCTGCTTTGCTTTAGTTATGTATCTGTTATGTGTTTTTACTTTTCAGTATTGTTGTACTGCATAAGTACTCTGTAGTAACTGAGTTTTGTTTCTGTTGTTGGAATGCTTAGAAGTTTATCCTATTTATGCTCCTGGTGTTTTAGCATATTTGTTTAAAATTGTAAAAGACTATTAGTTTTCATATGTTATTTACTTTGCTACTCTTTTATCTTGCTGCTTATACCTGTATTACTTTACTGTTTTAAATACCTTAAATGTTATACCTTTTTCTTCCTGCTTAGTTTAAAATTTCATATTTTAAAGTGTTTAAATCTTATTAAAAGAACTAAGTTTAGGGGAGGGAAAAGAACTTAAATTTAAACTTTACTTGTGCTTAGTAAGCAATATTTTCAAAATTAATAACATAACCAATGGAAGAAAAGTTAATTTAAGATAGATATGCTGTTGTTTTCATGAATATTATGATAAACTTATATAAGTATTTTTTTTAATAACAAAGGATAATTCTAAAAATTGTAATTATTTAATGAAAGAATGTAAGAATTTTGATTCAACTATCTAAATTAAAAAAAAAATATTTTTGAAGGTATTAAGGAATCTAGATGTTTAACTGAGAAGATAGAATTAAAACTCTATTAAAAATATTTTTGCTAAGCACATATTAATTATGTGAAAATGTGTTAAGTCGTTAAATATAAGTTAAGGATTGTGAAGTTCAAAATCATTAACAGTGCTATCAAGATATAGTAATCCTTATATATATATATATATATATATATATATATAAGAGACCTAATTACATTTTTTTTTACTTAAATCTCATGTATAAGCATCCTTACTAAGTAGAGTTTTCATGAAAATCTTTTTCTTGTAAATTATCTTAATGCTCTTAATATAACAAATTGCAATTATTTTTTGAAATAGATAGAGAGTTCTTAATACTTAATTATTAAATATTTTACATATTTTAGTTTTAGCCTAAGTTATTAAAAAAAAGCTTTTTAAGTTTTAATATTTTATTTATAAAATGAACAGTTATGGAAGTCTTAAAGAAATTTCTTTCCACAGTTTATTTTAGTTGTAAAAAGTTACTTGAGGATAAGAAACATTTAAGTTTGGGGGAATTGATCCACCTTAAAATTACCTAAAATTTTATATCATTTTTAGTTAATATTTTAAGGATATTACGCTTTAATGAAGTGTATTTCTTTTGTTTTTAGTTACAGGTATAAGAAAATGAGTTTATGAAGAAAAAGAGTAAAAAAATGAGAAAAAGGAGAAAAAATGAGCCTAGTGAAGAAAAAGGAAAGAAAGGCTGATTCTAGGGCCTAGGAGCCAGACACAACAGTATGTTCTAAAGAATTGTTGAACGGTTTTGTGAAGGTTATTGATGCTTCAGAAGTAATCTACATGTCTGGACAAATTACCACATGTTATAAACAAGGTACAATGAATAAAGATACAGGGAATCAGTTTTTCAACGAAGAGGTGTCACTCAAATATGAAGGGAGGTATCCATTCACGCAGGAAGCTAGCGCCTTGGCGCTACAATTACTTTCTAGAAGATTCGTTGAATATGGCCAAATTTTGAAGAGGTACCTTAAGCAACCCCTGGTTATTTTTGAAGCTATATAAATATAGGTCTATTCTACAACGAAAATGTGTGTGTGTGTGTGTGTGTGTGTGTGTGTGTGTTTGTGGGAGAGTGTTGTTATTGTGTTATGGATTTAAGAAGAGTGTGGAGTGTTCTTCTCTTTATGTTTTCTTACTTTAGTGAGAGTTTAGTGTGATTGCTAGAGTTGGAGTCATATAAAAGTCAGCTGGAGTTAGAGAAACTTCAAGGGATTGCTTGGATATCATTACAGATAAGTATTTATATCTTGGTTATTAAGTTTGTTACTTTGAATTTGGGTTATATAAATATGATTTTTTGTGTGAATCCGATGCTTTCTGAGTAGTCTTCTTCTCTTTCTCCCTACGAATATGAAATGATTTAGTTAAGGATTTAATTTGGTTTTGAGAACTTTGCTTTTTCTTCTTCCATAATTTGTGATGATACTTTACCTAATCTTCATTTACCCTACAAATTGGCCTCTTGTATCGTTAAGATTTATGGAGAATTCTTAAGATCTGACCGTGGGCTAAGAGTTCTTAACTTGTACGTATCACATTTCTCTTAGAAAGGAAGATTGTAAATACTTGAAGGGGGAGGTGCAAATAGATAGAGAGATAATCTTTGAAGGGCGTAGAATTGATTATGTTTTTAGAGTGATAGGCTAAATTCTATCAATTTTGTTTAAAAGAAAGACGACGAGTCACTAGTAGGCCAGACCATAGGTACCTTGGTGATCCATAAAAAAATACCTATTTTTATGCCTTGATTTTTATCAATTTCTAAGGATATTATGCTTTAATGAAAGATATTTTTGTGTTTTTGGATGTAGGTGGTGTAAAAAGGTCCAAAAAAGGAAAAAGGAGCAAAAAGTAGCAAAAATGGAGCAAAATACAAAAAAATATAAAAAATATGGCTTGTCGCCTAGGCGACAGAAGTTGGCGCCTAAGCGCCAGACTCGATACAGAAACTGTCAAGTTTTTGACAACGTTTGGACGGTTATTTTGATGGAGTGAGCGGTTATTGGACATTCTAGAAGACTGGCAGTTGTTCCAGGATAATAGGACATGTGATACATTGCATTTGGACGCTCCAAAACGGTTTTAATTGCGAAGAGGTGCGAGCCAAAGTGAAGAGGTGCGAAGATCTGGATGCGGATTTCGGCCCCTAGGCGCCAGACAGACCTTCTAGAAGATTCATTGAATGTGGACATGTTTTGAAGAGGTGCCTCAAGGCAACCCTTGAAGCCTATAAATAGGAGTCAATTTCTTCAGAAAAACGTGCCCCCATTGTAACCCCTTTCTCTTAGCCACTTTAGGATCTCTCATCCTTAGAGAGAGAAATAGAGAGAGAAATTTAGGGCCACTTTTATTTAGTTTAGTGAGTTTATTTTCAAGTTGTTGCATCTCGGAGTTCATTACACCGTGGAGTCGGTAGGAATCGGAAGATCTATAGAAGGAATATTTGAGATAAGTATTTTATTTTTGATTCAAAGTTTATTTATTATGTTTTACTGTTTATATTCAATGTGATCTGAGTAGTTAGTTTACTTTCTTCCTTCAATTATGAAAAGATAAATAAGATAATATAAGATTCGATGGAGAATTGAAAATCAAAATATTTTCAAAACATTGTGATGATATTAATACCTGATATTACTTTACTTTTTAAATTGGCCATTTAAATTGTTAAAAACTGTTGAAGAGTTTTGAGACCTAGAATGAGAAGAACTCTTAACTTGTAGATGTCACATGAATCCTTGGGTAGTCGAAGGCCATGTGCGGGCTATTCAAGGTGAAGTGCAAATAAATAGGAAGATAAGATTTAAAGGGCATAGTATTGATAAGTTTTTAGAGTGACAGACTAAATTCTTATAACTTGATTTATAGATAAGGAAAGGGTCACTAGTAGGGCCGACCATAGCCACCCTTGGACATCTAGTAGTGTGAGCCTAGATTAACCATTTCTACTAACAATACATCCGCACTCGATCCGTAAATTACCCAATGTTCTTTGAGCCTCGGATCAAAGGGTAAAGAATAGGAATGCTTCTATTCGGCACGAGTACCATAAATCAAATTCTCCAACGAATATTAAATTATCTTAAAAATCTTAGATTAATTGAAGGGAAGAAAGTTGTTTGTTTTATATAGTTTACACAAAATCATTTTCTTATTATTGTTTTCTTTATCTGCATCTAGTAAATTAAAAGTAATTTATAGTTAGAATAAAATACAAAAAGGTTTTGAAATACAATATTTAAAAATTTATTACCATTTTTTCCCCGTGGGATCGATACTGGGGTCTTTGTTTCAAAGCCCTATATTACTTGAAACGATACGTATACTTGCGTAGTACCCAAAAAGTATATAAAATATTTTCTTTTAAAATTATATTTTGCTATATAAACATATATTTAAAAAGTATTAAACATTAACGGCCTAGCATTCAGTAGCAAATCAAGGTTTATTTAATGCTATTGCCGTAATTAAAATTTGGTACACATCTATATAGCAAATTATTCTAGGTCAAGTGTTTCGCGCCTTTGCCAGAAATTAAATTTTCTAGCAGTGGTAACAAATCCTTGTATTTGGAAATACAAAAATCGGGTCACCTGGGTTAATCTAGAAGTGACAACCTAGAATTAGTTCTTACTACTAACAATACATCCTGAACCAATCTCTAAAACTAGCCAATGTTCATTGCTTATTGCAGAAAGAGTTAAAGAATATATATGCTCCTATTTGTCACAATACCACATTCTCAAAGTTCTCAAGCTAATTTAGATGTCTACTAATCATGAAATATTTCGTATGGGAAAAGAATCTTTGTTAATAGTGTTAAAAAATTTAAAATTACTTACTTACTTACAATTTTTACTTGAGTAACTTGCATATTATTATTTTTAGTTGATTAGTTTTTAAGTAGATTTTTCTTATTAAACTTTTTCTTTCTTTTGCTTTACATAGTTTCCCTGTGGGATCGATACCTTGGGTTTTAAAAAGAAACTCTATATTACTTGAAACGTTACGTATACTTGTGTAGTACCCCTAGTGTACGATTTATATTTATATTTATAAAAACTTTAATCTTTAATTATCGTACATTAGTCGCTTAATCTGACTTTGGGTCAAGTTTCACCATAATTTTATAAGCTCTTTTACTTTTGTAATTGTGGTCGGGTTAATAGGTGGCTCTCAGTTTTGGGTTTTCCGGGCACTAGGCCGGCAAGGCAAGGTCAGGGGAGATGGCTAGGGTGGTCAGATGAGCCAAAGGAAGAGTTAGTGGTGAACTAGATGGCTTGTGGAAAAGATATATTTGGTTTTGCCCAAAATGGGATGAAATCCCCTAAATCATGGACCCTTGGTCCATGGCTCGACTAGGTTGGGCTAGGTGGATCTAGGTTGGTTCCTAGCATCCAAATGTTGGCTGTGGTGGGTCTAGGTTGGTTAATTAGGGTTGACTTGGTCAATTTCATGACTTAGGTTCAAAACTTGGGATTTGGGTTTGAATTGGTTTTAAGTTAGGTTTGGGCTAGGATTTGGGTCAAGTGATTGATCAATTTGATGTGGGTGATTGTCATGAAGAGTTTGGAAAAGGAATTCAGTGATTTTAAAGTGATCAGGAGGTTCAATTTAATGGGATTTTGAATTTGGATCAATTTTGGATATTTTGGGCTAGGATTAGGTTTGGATTGGTCTAGGACTTAGATATGGTTCAATTGATGGTTCAATTTGGTCCATGGGATTGTGGTGAAGAGTTTTGAATATCAATTGGGTGGAGATTTCGGGGTTAGGAGGTTCAATTTGGGCTTTAAAGCAAAATTGGGGATTTTGGGATTAGGCTTGGAATTTGGTTTTGAATTTAGCTCAATTGAGCTTGAATTTGGTTTTAATTGGGATTGCGAATGATTAATTTGAGTTTGGAATTGAAATTAGGGTACATTGAAGTCAATTTGGTGGAAATTGGGATTGATTTGAGCATTTTGGTCCTTTAAGGGTTATTTGAGGATTTTGGTCAAAATGGGTAAATTTGATCAAATTGGGCTCAATGGAGTGGTTCAAATTAGTTTTGGGGACATTTGAAGTGATTTTGGAAATATTGAGAATTTTTGAAATTTTTTGAGCATGAAGGGCATTTTGGTAATTTTACGGGTTTTAGGGGTATTTTGAAAATTTTGGGTATTTTAGGGTGTTTTGGTCAATTTGAGTGTTTTGAAATGTTTTGAAATAATTTTTAAATGAAATTTGAGAATTTGGCCAACTTTGGGAATTTTTGGAAAATATATGGTAGTTGGGGAAATTTGGTAATTTTCGTGAATTTTGAGTTAAAATGGTCAAATTTGGGAATTTTGGTAAAATTGGGCGCCATGGAGCAAAGCAAAGTTCTATTTGCATCCTCCATGTGTTGGTTTTAGCCGAAACCCTAGCCTAGGGCTAAGAGCTTGGGGCACCACCCACATGAGTTTTCAAAAGAATAGGGAGCCAAGGTTTAACATGTTTGGTTTGGGTCTTAGGGTTAAGAGTGGAAGTGTGCGGTTCAAGTGTGTGTGTGTGTGCAAGCATGACACAGACCAGACCACTTATGGTTAGTCCTAAGGCTTGACCATTCTATATGGACTACTCTTGAGTTTCCTTATGCTTGGCTCCATCCTACTAAGTGCTAGAGGTTGGTAGCAAGCACATGAAACTCCAAGTGAAGCAAAGAAGCATTTTGAATTTCAAGTGGGGGAGGGTTGTCGGTCGCCAAAAAAATATGATTTTCAATTTTAAAATATGAAATTAAACTGATCTCATATGAATAATAGTTTAAATAATCAAGCTTTTCACCACAAGCCATATATCTAGCTTGAAGAATCGACACATTGCTTGGTGGTGTGGCTTGATCAAATAAACTAAAGAATCTATGACATCTGTTTGGTCTGTGAACCATTTATGTTAACCAACAACTTCCCCTATCTAATTGAAGCAATTAGATATGGTTTATATTAATATTGGGTCTTTAAATTTCCTATAAAGGCAAGGCCCTATAGTTAATTACATCTTAGATAACCGAAGTAGTCTAAGAAAAATCTTGATTCAAATCAAGAAATAATATTTTCATGATTTCTAAAAGGTAGGATCTTCAAGGAAATGTGGTAATAGGAAATCCAATAGGTGAATAGCTCAAGTTCAGAACAATTATTATAGGAGTCCAAAGAAAGAGAGAGCTAGAGAAAACATAACTTCAAGAAGAATCTTCGTGATTTATCAGAATATCATATTGTTTGGCTCAAATTTGAGATAATTATTTAATATTTCATCTTGCCAATTTTATTATTTAGGGCTCACATTCACTTGATACCAATCATGTGAATAGCCTGGAAGATGGGAGGATTTACGTCATATCTGATGAAGACCTCGCAACCTAAGACAAGTTAGGGCTTATATTGCATCAGGTGCAAAGGCCTAAAGAGATAAAGTGAGGATTTATATTGCACTAGACAAACTACCTCAAAGTTCTATGGCTCATTGTTTATTTCTAAAAAATTTTGCTATTGAAGATGGTCGTGCTGCCTACATTGTTTGCTTCAAGTTCCTCGTCGTAGTAGGTTTAGTTTTATAAATGTCAAATGTAGGAGATGAGAGAAGTGTCGTGTTTTGGAAATTTTCAAATCGAGATGTCTTAATTTTTATTAGAGGAATATTTAAGTTAATTACAGCGACACCAGTTAGGATCTCACGGTTCCCTCATTCCGACACCACTATTTTCTTCCGATTCACTTAATCCTAATGAATTTACCAAATTCAACTAAATGAATTCAGTACTTTCATTCAGACTGTGGGAAATCTCATTAGCAACCGTAGATTGCCTCCTCCAAGGGATTTCCGATCATCCAAAGAGACACTTTAATTTAGTTACAGTTGTGATTTTGATTTATTTGTGATCAAAATTTGAGTTGTCTTATATCTTGACTGTTGTGGAGGTGAATTTTATCTTTGTTTTGTTTTAAATTTAATTTTAGTTTTGGTTTTATGGTTATCCTAAAATTTTTGGTTTTGACATGCAGGGTGACCTTATTGTTTAGCATGCAATTTCGTAAGTAGAAAATGTAAGAGAAAGTAAATAAAAGTAAATTACAGTGCAATAAAATAAAAACATACCTGACATTTCTTCTTATTCCTTCACCTGAAAGTTTAGCCTTATAATGCATAAATATAATTTTGTGGATTGAGCATGCTTGTGAGAAAAGCCGAGCAAGCCTATAGATAGGTTTGTCATGGGCCTACCAAGTCCTATATCAAAACTTGGTGGGTCTTATTTGTCTAAGTGTGTGGATGACTTCTCAAGCAGTGTATAATAAGTTTAATCGTTCTTCAAGGTATATTAAAGGTTATGAGAAGGGTCCAGGGACCGGACCCCAAACATCTCACAGTCTCTTGAAAAGTCTCGAGTTTGTTCAAACTTATTATGTTGCTTGAGAATTCATCTCTGTCATACCCTTATGCTTAATGAACTAATGTTCTAATCAACCCTAAGAATAGGGTAATTATCACTTGACATTTCATTTATTAATTATGTGAGTGATGACCCTTAAGGGAAAATTGATTTACTAAGAATTTTAGTCAATTTAATTTTAAAATTGGGCTTGTAGTGTTTAAAGATGCTTAATATTAATCATATTTCATTTTCTAAACCTCATTAAACAAATCTTGATCAAGCCTAGCTCACTACTAAGCCCTTAAGCTTTAATGAGTATGCAATTTTGAGAAAAGTTTAACCTATGATTATGATTCTCAATTCTTATCAAGGTATTGAATTTATCATTAAACACCAACTAGGGGTATTATTTCCATGGATTATTAACTTCCAAAGTCAAACCCCTAAATCTGGGACCTTTCAATTTTAATTATCTCCCAAATTAAAGTTATTAAAGAAATTATGAATTAATGTTTTGTGTGACAAATATGAGGTTAGTTTCTACCATTTAAATCCCTTATGTGTCAATCATTAAGATATTCCAAATTATGATCATTCATTGCCCATTTCTCCATTTGATTAGGCCTAAATATTTATTAAAACTTAGATTTCTTAATTTACAATTTTGCCCTTATAAGGCCTATCACTTCATAATTTGTTAACTATAAATCAAATGACTTTGAAATTTTTATATTACCCCACTCATGGGTAAATTAAAACATAAGAGGAGAAAATGTGAATTTTCTAATTTTAATTTAATTTATATAATTATTTACATGCAAAATGGGGATTTTCAAAGATAATTCAATAACCAAATCAAAATAAATTATTTATTCTTTATAAAATTATTGGAGGTTCGGATTGATCAATAGACCACTTGGACTAATTTACAGGATTTTCTAAATTTTATTTTAATTATACTAATTATTTTAAAATTTGGAGTATTAATTAAATATAAAATATTATTTATATTGAAAATTAAGTTTATATTTTTATTATGCTTTTCTGAGGTTAGGGACCTAAAGGAACAAATTTTACATTTTTGTGTCTTATATTTTAATTATTAGAATTATTTTAGTGAGAAATTAAGAAAAATCCATTTTTAAGCTTAAAAAGATTATTAATAACCTTTTAAAATTAATATATTTATTTAAAAACTTAGAAAATTTATTTTAATGGTTCCCAAATGATCAGGAGACCAAATTTAATATTTTAGTGGATTTTAATATCTGATTTTTGTGATTTTTAATTATTTTTAATAATTTCTTTAATTATTTTAAAATTCAAAATATGCTTAAAAATGAAATGCTTATTTTTAAATACCATTTTGTTTTTATAAAATTCCCCTGGTCACAAGGAACTCCCAATACTACTTTCACAAATTTTCGACTTATGTTTTAATTATAATAATTATTTTAATAACAAAAATGTGATTTAACTTAAAAAAAACAAATTAGGAGATCAAATTAACTCCAAATGACTTAGAAAATTTTTATGGGAGTTCCTCTAACCTTAAGCCACGGTGAGGAACCAAAATTAAGCCATTTTCATTTATATTTAAACCATTTTATTTTTATTTCATTTTAATGAGTTAATTACAATTAGGGTGAGTTTTAATGATTTAAAACAAAATTATATTTTTCATCTGGTCCTCTGGTCATAGGGAACCTACCAAAATATCTTTATATTTTTCTGATAAGAATACTAATTATTGTGATTATTTTATTAAAACAGACATAATAAACTTGACAATTAGGGATCTCCTCATAGGGACCTCCCCTGATTTTGGAAAAATCAGGGAAGATATCTCATGTCGAGAGAACAAAAACCCTAAGTTTGATGCCATGGTGAATGTACATGGAAATGGAGAATTGAAATGCCAAATACTGAATTTAAATAATTAAAAATTACACATGCATCAAATAGACATGAAATCCCACATCGTTCTCCTCTGTTCACTGAGTAAGATGGTATTTTTCTTTTATTTTTATGATTTTTCTACACCAAGTTATGAATTTTTGAAGTTTGATTGATTTAAATGAATTAATTAAATCCTGATTTTTCTCACGATTGCGCTTTATGTTTAGATCATCTGTCCGATGTGATCCTAGCCATCCGGCCATTACGCGCGTGATCCAATGGCTCATGTTCATCGTCTTCAACATGTTCTTCCCGCAGACCGTCCACACTTAAGACCTAATATCTTTCTCAATACTCAACAAAATCACTTTAGGTTTGTTTCTGTAGACTCATCTGACATAGAAGAACCTATATATGACTAACCCAGCTTAAAATCAAACCAACATGGATGGAGAATCAAAATAGCTTGAGAAGGGGGGGGGGAGAGTTCAATACCTTTATCTAAGAGGGGAAGCCTCAATCAGATGGTTGCAAGAAGCTTTAAGAGGGTGTACGAAGCTCCCATATGAAGTCTTAGGTTCTGGAGAAAGGCCTAGACCTGAATTCGATCAGAACAGATTTTGGGTGTTGAACAAACTCTGGGTTAGGTAAGCTCTGTGATGGGGCTTTTGTGAGCGATCTTCTTATTTTAGTGTAGGGATGGTGTAGAGCCAATCAATTTGAAGTTTGATGCTCTGTGTGGGTGTGGTCAAATGTGTCCTGATTTCAGCTTGATTTTAAGCTAAAAAATTGAGCTCAGATAGTGGGAATGATGGCTGGAAGTTGGTTGGCTTGAGTTAGGAGGGCTAGAGGAAGCTCTAGAAGTAATTGGACAGAGTCTCCCCAAGATAAATGTGCAACTCCTCTTTTGAAAGTGAAGAGGGTGGACTTAAATAGCCTTGGCTGGGGTGGAGCTCAGAGCTTCAATCCAAGTGCGTTAGGCCACTTATGAGGAAGGCAGTAAGGCTCCAGTGGCCAATCAGGGCTGGACACATGGGATGGGTGAGTTTGAGTTTAACTTGGTGTGAGGTGGCTCTCGGTTTTGGCTCCTTCGGCGACTAGGCCGGCCGGTCAAGGTGGTGCTCAGGCTAGGGTGGTCAGGTGAGCCAGTGAGCAGGCCATAATGGTGATTAATATGGATGGTGATGGCTTTGAGTAAGAGATCTCCATGTTTTAGCTAAAAATGGGAAGAGATCCTCTAATATAGGGGAACTTTGGTCCATGGCTCATGTATGTCAGGCTAAGTGGATATAGGGTGGCTCTTAGGGTCTAAATGCTGGATATGAGAGGCTTGACTTGGTCAATTAGGCTAGATTTGGTCACATTTGAGCAAGGGTTCAAGTTAGGTCACTTAGTTTAAGATGGGCTAGGTTGGGTTCATGCTTGAGTTAGGTCCAATTTATAGTTCAAAATGGTGTGTATGATTGTCACAAAGTGTTTAGAAAAGGATTGGAGTGATTTTAAATTGACTGGGAGGGTCAATTTGATGGGATTGGGACATTTGGTTAATTTTGGGGACTTTGGGTCAGGCTTGGGTTTGGGTTAGGATAGATCTTCGATAGGTATCAATTGATGCTCAAATTGGTTTAGGGGGATGTCATGAAGTATTTTGGATTGAAATTAGGCGGTGATTTTAAAAGGTTCAATTTGGCGACATTTGGGTATGTTGCTGGTTGAAGGCAAAATTATGGATTTTGATTTGGATTTGGTTTGGGTCAGGCTTGAGCTCAAATGCGGGCCAATTTGTGGATCAATTTGATGTGTAGGGAATTTATGAAGAGTTTAGGATTCAAATTTGGGGAAATCAACTTGGCTAAGGGGTTCACTTTAGGGGATTTAGGTCAAATTAGACTTGGATTTGACTTGAAATGAGATTAGGAATTGTTAATTTGAGTTTAGAATTGAAATTGTGAGGATTGAAGCCAATTTGGTGGACATTGGAGGTAATTTGTGCATTCTGGGCCTAAAGGGACAATTTAGGGCTTTTGGTTAAAATGGTTTAAATTGATTTTTGGGACATTTGGGGTGATTTTGGAATTTTTGGGAATTTTTGGAAATTTTGAATTTGGAGGGATATTTTGGTCATTTTGGGTATTTTGGGGGTATTTTGGGAATTTTGGTAAATTTAAGGTGTTTTGGGTATTTTGAGTGGTAAGGAATGTTTTGGGATGATTTTTTGAGAAAATTGGGTAATTTAGGCAATTTGGGGATTGATCAAAATTAGGGTTGTTGTGGAAATTTGGTAATTTAGGGGAAGTTTGGGGGTAAGGGGTCAAATGTTGGAATTTTTGATAGAATTGGGAATGAGAATGGTCACCCATTTGAGCCATGGACCAAAAGAAATCTCACTTTGGATTCACCCTGTATTGGTTCTAACCCAAACCCTAGCCCCCACATAAGTTTCCAAAAGAGTAGGGTAGGCAAGTGTGAGGAAGTTTAGTATGTTTGGTATGTTTGGTTTAGGGTTGTGAGGTAGTGTGTGAGAGTGTAATGTGCAAGTGTGTGTGCTAGCTCCAGACCAACCAGGGTCAGTCCTAAGGCTTAACCATCCTATAGGGAACTCCTCTTGAGCTTCCTTATGCTTGGCCTCATCCTCCTAAGTACTTAGAGGTTAGACTTTAAGCATTTGAAAACTTCAAGTGAAGCAAATATGTGTTTTGAATTTCTATGGGGTAAGGGTCCCATCACTAGTCTTCTAAGATAGTCACTAAGAGAGCTCTATGGTTAGAACCTAGGCTAATCTAAGGAAAGACTATACCTCAACAAAAGTGAGGTTAACAAGGGTTCCATCACCAATCCTCTAAGATAGTTACCAGGAAATCTTATGGCAAGATCCTAGGCTCCTAAAGAAAGACTAGACCTAAACAAAAGTGTGGTCAACAAAGTAGCATAAAAATGGAGGGTTGAATTAGTAATTTCAAGAAAATATTTATAAAAATGTTATGGATTGGGATTTCTAATATGGAAATAGGGAGTCTATAATTTATTTATCTTAAATTGACTAGCCTATCTTGTTATTGATTTTATGGTAAGAACATTTCATCATGTTGTGATGATATCATTTATCATGTCAATTTTTATAATAGACGATATATTTGAGCTATTGTTACTCCTCATTATTTAAAATACAATTCTCCTAAGTGAAGTTCAAGTAGCCTTTGCCTGCTAGAATTTAATGTCATTGATTGAGAGAATAGTTGTTAGCTATTATAGAAGTTTTTGTAGGTGGTTAGGATATATAACTCAAAGCTATTCAATGCTAGAAAAAATTGTGGCAATAAAGTGAAATTTTATGTCTTAGTTTTGCACAAAGATCTTACATATACATATATTAAAGAGAAGAACACATGATAAGTTAGTGTTTTATGTGAAAAACATATGAAAAGAGAATCATTAATGTTTTGCATAGATGAAATGAACTACTATGTAGGTAAAATTAAAGTTCTTACTCTTCCTCTCAGCTAGAAATGACAAGATTAAGAAATTCTGTAGTTAAACTTGGACTTTTGCCAATGAAGTACAACACATAGTTATAGAGGGATAATGATAGTAGTTAAGTGATATCAATTGGATAATAGTAGTTTGTTGATGTTGTTCATGAAATATTCTGACAATACAGAAAAAATTGTTAAAACCGGTGAAAAAACTGACGGCTTATTTACCATTGAAAAATTTGAACTAAATTAAGATGATTGAAGACATATTTAATCTATGGATTTCCAATGGATTAATCTTTTTATTTCTAGTAAATTGCTTTTCTGATCGTCAATAATTCATAATCGACAGTTTAAACAATCAGTTCATAGCAAATTATAAACTAAAAAACATAAGTTGTCAGAAAGTAGCGTCGGTTCTCTTAAGTTAATGACTGATGGTTATTTGATATTAACTTATTGTTATATCCATTGGTTATTAAATTATTAATAACTTGCAAGACATGAAAATGGTCCTTATTATCAAACTGAAATGAAATTCCTCATTTTATTCTTTTTACACAAGCACAAACTCTGGAATCGACCAAGCCCCCTTTGATCACATTTTTGCTAGACTCAAATATTTCTCAAGTTCTTATAGTCAAATTAAAGGTAATCATAGTTTCAATCTTCCTTCCTTTATTTATTTTTTAAAATTGAAAAGTTAGTTTTTTTCATTTTGAGATTAGGTGGCTTGGAGAAATTTAAAATTTTGATTTTTTTAATATTTTTTCATGTTGTATCAAATTGCGATATGATAAGGGCTCAACTCCTAGGTTTTTTTTCATATAACACCTAAATTTTAATGTTGAATTCTTATACCCACCAAACAATTCTTATTTTTAGGGGCATTTACATACATAGCTGATGCACCAAAAATATGTTAGGTTTTTGCTATATAATTTGTACTCATTTTTGGTGATACTACACTTTAAAGGAAGATATTATTAATATTTTGCTGTAGGTATGAAGATTTTAGGTGATTGGAGCAAAATGAAGCGAAAATGAACGAATTTGGAGCAAAAAGAGGCAAAATGGAGAAACCAACCTCCTGGTGCTGCTGGCGCCAGAATGGGCGCTGTCGGCACCCAATTCCAGATAGTTCAGAAATTAAATAGCGGCCCAGCACTGCTGACGCCCTATCCAGCACCGTCGACACCCTATCCAGCGCTGCCGGCGTCCAATGTCGGTGGAAGTCAAATTCAATGTATTTGTATGCATTTTGAAGGGTTACTTGAGGAAACTCTTGGGGAATTCATTTCTAGACTCACATGGACTATTATGGATGCCCAAAAGAGAGAGAGAGAGAGAGAGAGAGAGAGAGAGAGAGAGAGAGAGAGAGAGAGAGAGAGAGAGAGAGAGAGAGAGAGAGAGGAGAGAGGAGAGGGAGACAAGTGAAAGGGAGTGAAGAGAGTGTGTTAGGGTTTGTAGAGAGTGTGTGGTAAGTGTTGTTTTGTGAGGGATTCTTCTCTTAAAAGCATTAGAGAAGGAGGAAAGTGATAATTTGCATCTTCCTTACTATTCTAAAGAGAAAATTGAGTGTTGTAGATAAGAGAGAAAAGAATTCAAAGGAACTTTAAGGGATTTCCTTGGGGAAGAAATTGAGATATGTCGGCATATTTTTAGGTTGAGTGTTGTATTTTGAAAAGGGGGTCGCCTAACAGAAATTGTGCGGCGAATTTTTAATTTAATTTAAATAAATAATTTGAAAAGTAGTATTTGATTTTGAAAATAATTTTAAATTTGAAAATTTTAAGATATGAAATCAAACTGATCTCACATCCCGAATAGTTTATATAAACGAGCATCACACCACAAACTGTACATCTATCCCAGAGATTAGACACACTGCTTGGTGATGGGGCTCGATTAAATAAACTAGAAGATTCATGACATCTGTTTGGTCTGCAAACCAATTTTATAAGCCGACAAGTTCCCCTGCTTAATATGAAAGCATTAAACAGGGTTTATATTACTCAGGTTCTTAAAATTCCCTATAAGGGCAAGCCCCTATAGTTAATTACATCTTAAGTGACGGGAATCACCTAAGAAAACTCTCGATAATAATCGATAATTCGCTTTCAAGAATTTGAAAGTTTAAGTTTTCAAAGGATTGAATTTTGGAATTTCAATAGGGAATGGATCAAATTTGGAACATTTTATTTTGGGAATTCAAAGGAAGAAAGGTAGGAGAAATCACAGATTCGAAGCGAACTTCGGTAATTTCCCGACTATCCTATCGTTAGGCTTGGATTTAGGAAAGTCCTAATGTTTATTTAATGTTTCAATCTTACCAATTTTAATTAATTTGGACTTATATTTGTATGATAAAATCATACAAATAGCCTCGAAGATGTGAGGGTTTATGTCGTATCGGACGACTACCTCGGAGTCCTAAGACCAGTTAGGGCTTAATTTACATGACAAGATCATGCAAATGCCTAACAAAAGGTTGAGGATTTATGTTGCACTAGGCAAACTACCTCGAGGTCCTATGGCTTGGTTATTTAATTCTAAGAAAGTTTTCTTGAAGTAGACTCGAGTTTTGCTTGATGACGATGGCCTTGTCGCCCACCATGCTCCGAGCTCCTTGTTGTTGCGAGGTTTAGTTTTAGAAGTCATAAATCGGGAGATGAGAAAAGTGTTTTGGTTTAGAGAAATTCTTAATTTCCAAGTGTTTTTTATGTTTTAATTAAAACAAATCTTAAAGTTGATTATAACAACACCGGTTAAGATCCCACGGTTCCATCCTTCCGACATCGTTATTTTTATCGGATTCACTTAGTCAAGATGAATTTGATAAACTCAACTAAATGAGTTCAACACTTTCATTTAGACCGTGGAAATCCCGTTAGCAACACGTAGGTTACATCATCCGAGGTATTCCCGATCATCCAACAAGACGTTTTAATTTAGTTGTAGTTGTATTTTTGTATTCTGTTTGTGATTAAATTTTGAGTTGTTTTATATTTTGAAATGTTATGGCGGTGAATTTTATCTTGCAATGACTTTTAATTTAGTTTTGGTTTTCAGCTTTTAGGGACTATCCTAAAGGTGTGGGTTTTCATGCAACAGTTGTTTATCATGCAAGAAAAGTAAGTGCGATGCGATTAAATAAATTGCAATAAGATAAATTGCAATAAGATAAATTGCAAGAAAGTAAATTGCAATAAAATAAAAGCGTGCCTGGAGGGTCTTCCCGTCATCCCAGGCTGCACTTAAACACAATTTAGAATATTTAAGCAAGTTCCTAGGTAAAGCTAAGGGAAGGGTTATGGTTTTCTACCAAATTCCTAATCCTATGGCTAGTCATTTCCTATGACGTTTAGGTTATTGTGTTTTGGTTTGAGGACGATTTTCTTCATCAAAGAACAATTAAGTTCGGCTGTTCTTATAAACATCCTATCATATCGAGGAAGTGCTTAAAAAGAATCTTAAACATTTTTTCAATATTGCTTAGAATTGTTTTAAGTCCAAATGAATTTAATTATACAAATGAATTAATCGTCCGAGAATTCAAGTTTTGTTGTTATCTTGCTTTCAGATGAACTAGGACATTTGAATATCCTATAAGTGAAGTAACACTTCATTTAACATTCGTTTAGGAGTTAAGACAATAAAAGTTTTCGAGGCAAATTGGTGTTCAAATGGTTTGTGATTTAATTTAATTTCAGTTAACGAGTTTAAATTTGGAATAGTGTTCAAGTTGCTTTATATTTATTTTTGAATTTCTTTATGTCTTAGGTGATGTTATTTTTAATTTAATTTAACTTTAATTTAATTTAATTTAATTTGATTTAATTTTAATTTTAATTTAATTTAATTTGATTAAATTTGATTCCATTATCTAATTTAATTTAATTCAATTTAATTTGATTTGATATGATTTAATTTAATTTAATTTAACTTGATTTAATTTAATTTTATTTAATTTAATTTGATTTAATTTCCTTTAATTTAATTTAATTTGATTTAATTTAATTTAATTTAATTTAATTTAATTTAATTTAAATTTAAATTTAATTTTAATTTTATTTTTATTTTTATTTTTAATTTAATTTAATTTAATTTGATTTTAATTTAATTTTAATTTAATTTGATTTAAATTAATTTGATTTAGTTTAATATGTTTTAATTTAATTTAATTTAAATTTTAATTTAATTTTATTTTTAATCTTAATTAAAAATTTAAAAGAGTTTAATAATTTAACTTTAATTTAATTTAATGGTTAAGTCTTTTAACATTTTAAATCTTAAATTTGAATTATCATTTTAATTGGGAATTAAATATTATTGAGATGATTAATTTAGGGATCCTTAGATTAAAGAACAAATCTCTTCCTAATAATATCTCTATTTTAATAATTCCAATTTTATTATTCTTCCAAATTTAATCAATTATTCAATTAAAGTTCATTTTAATTATTTTTAAATTGTTTAATAGGTTTCTATCCCTTAATTATTTAAATTTCAATCATCCAAATCAGATTAAGATCAAATATTTTACTTTTTAATTTTATTAAGCCTAAAATTTTAATTAAGGGTTAAAATTTTAATTACCATTTTGCCCTTCAAGCTTAATAATTTCATAACTCACTAAATTGAGCTTAAATGAACTTGAAATTTTTATGTGACTTTACTCATATGCCAATAAAGACATGAGAGGAGAAAATGTGATTTTTTTATATTTAATTTATTTATGTAATTATTTTTGGTGGAAAATAGAGATTTTTAAGGAAAATTTAATAATATGACCAAAGGAAAGTTTCTGTCCTTAAGAAAATTATGGGTCATTCCTAATGACTAGAGGACCACTTGGACCAATTTTGGTGATTTTTTGAATTATATTCTTTTTATTATAATTATTTTAAGTTTTGGAGTATTAATTAATTTTAAAATAAAATAAAGGTTGAAAAATGAATTTTATATTTTTCAAAAATCTCTCTAATATCAAGGAAATCAAAGAATCAATCTTTACAATTTTCTGATTTTTCTTTGATTTATTAGAATTATTTTAGTGGAAATGCTAAAAAAAACATCTTTTTATTTAAAATTACCTTAGGGCTTTAAAATTTAATATCTCACCAAATAGACCTAAGAAAAATATGGGGTTTGTTCCTAAGTGATTAAAATTCAAAATGTGAAATTTTGGTGAATTTTATTATTTTTATGATTTTTATTATTTTTTAATTATTAAAATATTAAAATAATGCAAAAAATTAAATTTTTTTAGAAAATTAAAATTTTAATTTTCTTAAATTCCCCTGATATCAGAGAGGCTCCAAAACTAATTTGGTGAATTTTGGAAAAGCATTTTGAAAGTTATGAATTTTTAAAGTTCAAATTGACTAAATGGCTTAATCAACCCATTTAGTAGAGGCTAACCAAGTCAATTGACTTCAAATTTTTATGGTGGGTTCCTCTGATCCTGAAGGTCAGTGTAGAATTGATTTCAAGTCAATTTGATGTATGATTAGCTCTAATTAATTAGGGACCTATTTTGGGTGTTTAAGCCGATTAGGGTTATTTTAAATGAATTAATTCAAAACCTATTTTTCCTAGGGTCCTCCGGTCATAAGAAACATCACCAAATTTTCCTAGAATTTATTTCACAACATGCTAATTATTGGATTTAAAAGACTCAAAACGAGTAACATGAATTTGAAAAATCAATAACTTCTCATAGGGATGGCCTCGACTTTGAAAAATTCGGGGAATGTTCCCAAATTCGGAGGCTTCAAAAGCCCTATGGTCTCATGCCATGGTGAATTTCCTATATGCATGGAGAATTAAAACAATGCAGAGGGTAAATAAATCATTAAAAATAAAATACTTGATGAAATGAAATGATTTTTTTCCACATTATTCTCCTGTGTTCACTGAGCAAGAAGATATTTTTATTTTATTTTTCTGATTTTTCTACACAAAGTTATGGATTTTTGAAGTTTAGGGAATTAAATAAATCAAAAAATCCCTATTTTTCTATTTATCCGAGTCGGCGCCGCGTCAACCTTAACATCTCCGAAGTGTCGTGTGGCGCTTTCTGATTCGACGCCGCCATCCGACTCAGCGCTCCAGGGGCCCGCTGTATCGTTCCGTCTCCTCATCCGGCGCGATCCTGGCCATCCGTCCGCGCGTGTATGGAATGAACGGCATCCGTTCATCGTCCCCAAGTTTCCTCAC